>JXSR01S013599.1:0-14603 GCA_000969725.1 Ophiothrix spiculata
ATTTGATAGAAATTTTATAGGGCAAAATGCATTATTTGATAGTTATTGAAATATTTAATAGTAACAAAAAAAAAACCTAGCAAATATCTATCAAAAGTTGGTTTGAAAGAGTTTTGATATATCAAAACTCTGTCAAATTGTGATTTGATAGGGTTTTGATGGATATTTGATATATATTTGATAGAATAATTTCTACAAAGGAATTTACGGAACTTCCCCGTTTTTTCCACATATTTACGGTAAAATCCCGTAAAAAGACGTCAATTTTACATTTCATCCGTAAAAATGTTCTTACGGAAATTTACCGTTGAAAAATACTGGTTTTCTACCGAAAAATACGGTCATTTCTTAGAGTGTATTAAAAAGGCTAATTGTCTCATCGAAAATTGCAAATAGGTTGTAAATGTTTTATTAACATGATCCCATGATGTTATGAATATATTTGCATGAACCAAAATTGAGAATTGGCATATTGATTACTTTTTAGTTACTTCTATTTCCTAAAATATTAAAGTTTATGTTTTGACCGTGAACAACGAACGACAAACGTCATCTTGTGCTACAGATAAAATACGGTGACTATTAACTAGTTTTGTTTAATGTTCCCTTGAATATGTTTAAATCACAGTGAAAGACAATATGTGACCGTCCACCCCAAAACAGCAGTTAATGCAAGCTCTCGTCGTTTTCACGTTTTTAATTATTAGCAAAGATCATGCTTTAAGGATTAAAATGACACCTTAATGAACTTCACACGATTTTCAGAAGTCAAGTTATGGTCCGTCAAAGGTTGTGAGGGAGTAAAACGTATTACTGAGATAAACGCGTTCAAAAATTAGTAAGCCCTATATTTTATGTTGATCGTCTTAAGAAAATGCAAATTTATTTCATATTTCCCATCATTTTCTTGAAATGAAACTTTGCTGGTATTTTGTAGTGAGCTTTAGGATTGAGAATCTGTCAAAATATCAATTTCGACAAATTATGACCTTGACATGTATTTTCACCTGTAGCGCAAAATGAAGTTTCTGGCATTTACTGCTCATACGGGCTGGACGGTCACATATATGATTGATGCTGGAAAGGTTATATATAGATAGAAACAGACTCCTATTCAAAAATAAATCACCTTTGTTACTATCGGCCTTCAAAATCTACATCAAGTAGCGTAAAAAGTCATATTCAGAATATGATTTATGAAAACAAAGATGTAAGAACAGAATAAACGACGCCAGGTTAAGGTTGCCTTCGGTTTCTATTGTGGTTGCACGCAGTTAAGTTTTATATCTTCGTCTTCACTAACAATACTACTACATCTACCGTATTGTTTGTGAATGAACTACAATTATAATAGGAATCCACGAATTAATTGAAAGATTTGATTTCACTTATATACGGTAAGCTTTGTATTTATTATAGATGGATTAAAAATGTCATATATCTTTTGACTAATTCCAAAATCAGTATGATTAAATTAACAAACCATCTGTTAAAACACGACTGAATAACTGAAAAGGTGTTAGAATTATGAAATCTTTTACTCCCAAAAGAATAATAATCGCTTTAAAACTGTAACATGCACCGCAAAATGAAATATGCTGTGGAAATTTTCACTGGAAATATTATCCTTTATATATTGAGTAACCACTTGAATATTTGAGTTCAATGGAGAACGTTCCTACGTATGATCAGTTCTTATCCTTGTTTTTTGTTTTGTTTTGGTTTAGTTTAGTTGTTTTCCATTTTTTGATTGTGGTTTTTAATCCGTCAAAATTTATAAAAATGTGTTGCATTTTTGTTTTCTCTTGTTAATATAAATTTATGTTACGTTAGGTTATGCTATGTTTATTATGTTATGTTATTTTATGTTATGTTATGTTATGTTATCATGGTTATGTTATGTTAAATAATGTAATGTTATGTCAGAACTGTATTATTTTGTTTTGTATATCATGTTATGTATTTGTTTTGTTTTGATATCATGTTGTGTAATGTATTTTGTTGAACGTGTAATATGCGATGATCAATCCATGTATTAATCGATCAAGGGTCATCATTTACATTCTGACATTGTATGCGTAGCATTATTCTTAGATTTTTTCAGTTTGTTTAATAATCTTAAAATCCCTTTCATTTTTTCCTGAAACATAAGTATTTTAAAAAGAAAATTGATATTACCGTATGATGTTGAACAATCGCACACATTAAATGCCTCGTTGTTCCTAATATCTAATGAAAACGTAACTTCAGAATATCGTGTGACTAAACTCTTCAATATTTCTTCCGAGAAAGATTTCATTAAACTGTAAAATTAGACGCTCTAAATCATGTTAATATGACTAAACCGAAATAAGAAGCATTAGGTTGCATATTCTTTTGAAGAATTAGAAACGAATATTACCGAGGAAAGAAACATCTAACAAGTATCTAAAATTGCATCGATTCTTAAAAGCACTTAGTGCAATAGATTATGTCTCTACTTGGGTAAAGATAAGTTCTTTCACAAACAGATGCCCTTTACGCAATAGAAAAAAGATAAGTGAGCACTTTAGTTTGGGATATTAGGAAAATAAAAAGCAATCGTAATTTAAGTGCATATTTTGAATGATTTCGTTTTCAAGCCCTTCTTCATATTTTTCTTTCCATTATTTTAGTCAGCAAACTATCAACTGATTAAGGAAAAACTAATTATATGACAAAAACCAGTCCATGTGCAAATATACAAATCCTGAATGAAATAATTTTTGAAAATCTGCTATTTTTTAGATTTGTTGAATCAAAACAATTTCAAGGGTGTGTTAGCAGCAAACCAAGACATTCATGACCGTTAAGCATACTCAAAGTATTATATAGTAATTTATACTGGTACCGTATTGTACTATTCTACGTAGCTACTTCTGAATTAAGGTTGCAAAGTACACATAAATCACACCTCGATAAATTTCTAACATTGCAGAAACATGCAATCAGAACGATTTAACGTAGACTTTGCATTGTAGACTTTATCCCGTCTGATGAGCGTAAGTGAGGGTATGCCATGAAACTGTCAGTAACGGCTGCCTTTCCAGAGGTCTAAACTTTGGAATTTGATAGCATGCTTGTAATGGGCGTGTGCACCCTTGTTTCAAAGATAAAGATAGTCACCAAAAATAATGCTATTAAATTATGCTCTCAGTGACTTCACTGGTTGAGCCCACTCCACAATTTCTGGAGTAGAGAATCTCTTAATGGTTCGAGTCTGTAATGTTTTTGACACCACTGAATGTGCATACGTGCATTTAGCCTGGTCTACCGGAGGCAGTGTAGACTTTATCCACTCTGATGATTGGCTACCCGATGAGCGTAAGTGAGGGTATGCTATGAAACTGACAGTAACGACTGCCTTTCCAGGGGTCTATACGCCTGTAATGGCACTTGTGCACTCCGAAGATAGTCATCTTAATTCTATTATTTCACTGAAATATTAAAGACAACCAACATTAAATAGTAAATATAATATTAATGTGCTTGATAAAGAAATGAAGGTTGATTCATTTTTTTTTCAACTGATCAGCTTGAATTTGAATAAGCAGAACATACTCGAAATGTTCAGTCAAGTTACAGTGACAACATGTCAGTGTTGATCATATGCGTGCAAATCTCGCTTTAAGCTTCGTATATTTCATTCGTAAGTTCAAGAAAGCACCGAATATTTGCTTTAAGAACAGACTACTTCGGGCAATAAAAGACAAGATGAATTAGCAAACGGCTCTGCGTAATCTAAGTACAATGTTTTTGAGTGATTCCCAGATCTTAATATTTATTGCTTTCAAATTAGGATGGGAACTAACGCGTCTTACATTTAACTGCTTTTAGGGTGCCTGTCAATAAGCAATAATTTCATGACGTAATCGTACCAAGTGTACAAGCAGTACAAACCTCTATAAATAAATCTAAAATAAAGTTAAAGAAACTGAATTAAAAAAAAGTCATGTCATTGTGATCGATGTAGCAACGTATTTTTGAATGTTATTTTGTTTTATTGATGATATTTGGGTTCTAATTTGGTTCAAGCTTGTGTATAGGATTGCGGAAGCATAATATAGAACAGAAACAGAATATTGCGGTGATGATATTGGGTTGTTAAAAAAATTGTAAAATGCCGGTTGCTCATAAATTTGGAATAAAAATATCTTACCACTTTTTTATGTAAAGGTCAATTAATGAGGAAACTATCTGGAAACGTATGTTGCTTTATGTCAAATTTGATAGGTAATCTAGTTGAGTGTAAAATAGAGGTCCGATTGTGAGCAATTTTTTCATGTACTGGTACGGGGCAATAACACAAATGGGTCAAAAAACGTGATTTTTAAAAAGATCCTTCAACGCCCCTCAATTTTCAAAATAGGGTTGTGATGAACGTGGAATGGTAACCTGGCGATATATGATATCTTGAAAGGTTTAAGTTTTTAAGGTGACATACCGCCAGGGACCATTCCACGTTCAACCCTATTTTTGTACAATTGAGGAGCGTTTAAGGATCATTTTATGATTTGCTTCCACTTGCCGCAGTCAAGCGTGACCAAGGCATTTAATCACATGCTTATCACTCTATTAGAGACATTCCATATGACCACTCAACATGAGTAGTGAAGTGACCTTGACCAAGGCGATGTCAAATGCAATTTGACCTAAAAATCACGTTTTTTGACCCATTTGTGTTGTTGCCCCCTACCAGTATATGAAAAACTTTATCACAATCGGACCTCCATTTTACACTCAACTAGATTACCTTTCAAATCTGACAAAAAAGCAACATAAGTTTCCAGATATTTTCTTCATAAATCGACCTTTACATAAAAAAGTGGTAATAATATCTTTTATTTTGAGCAACCGTGTATTTTCATATTATAAAAATGTAAAAATACATATAGAATATCGTATGACTGAACGCTTTAATAAATTCCGAAAATCTATTTCATTAAACTGTAAAATTATACGCCCTAAATCATGTTAAAATGATTAAATCGAAATATCAAGCATCAGAGACATGTATTTTCTCTAGCTGATATCAATGATCATCCCATTATGAAATCGTAAGTGTCTAAAGTTACATCAATTCTTAAAATCACTTAATGGAAATTATAGTATCTCTATCTCCTATAGTGATTATAGGATCTCTATTTACGTGTAGATGCCCCATACGCAGTAGAAAAAGATAAGTGAGCACTTTATTTTAGAGGTATAAAGAAAATGATGAGCTACCATTATGAAGGCTTCTTCGTAATTTGGTTTCGACAATATTCTCAGTAAAGAAATAAAAAAGAATGTTTTAAGCAATATACTTTTTAAGGCAATGTGTTAAGGCGGATTTGATTACCATGTTTAATCAAATATGGTGATAACCTGTCAGTTCGTAGTCTATTCAAACAGGGGTTTAATTCCAGTCTTTCGTTAAAATCCATGCCAAGCAAAGCAAAGGTTTCAACGCGCCGACATCAAGATAGTTTGGAAGTCAGTTTCAAAATCTCCTTCAGGAGAAAGATCGTCAACATTACAAAACTGTGTCGTTCAGGTGTGTTTACACTGTGACGTATAGGGTAACGTATTTGCAACTAAAAAGTTGTAACTGAAAACGACTGATAGTAACGATAGTGTGCGTGGCTAGCGGATTGTGTGAGCGTTAACTGACTTTAACTAACGATGACGGGCGTAAAATTCAAAACTGCAATTCGCAGGTCTACGTTGCTTGTCGTTACTCCCAAGTCGTCACAGTGTAAACACACCTTAAGAGGTAACGACAAGCAACGTAGAAGGCTGTTGATTGCAGTTTTGAATTATTATAAGGATAAATGGAAGTTTTGAAGGTGCGTTTAAACTGTGACGAATTGGGGGTAACGACAAGCAATAAGAACACGAAACACATCGTCAAATATTGATATATTGATCAGGTAAAAGAGCTACCTTTCCTATACTATAACATGTGTTTTTATTCATTTTTTAGTGTGCTTCTCTTAAAGAAATGAAAAATCATAGAATTTGTAAAGTTGAATATATAAAAATTTACGGTCGATAAGCAGGCCGCATTTGAGGCAAAATATCGCTAGGTGCAAGCATGGGCGTCATTTCATTTTGAAGTGTGGGGGGGTCCGAGGGCAAATTTTTTGGGGGTCCGAGGGCAAATTTTCAAAACCGTGGGGGGGACACCTAATATTGTGAGGGGGGACATACAAAATAGTGGGGGGGACGTGTCCCCCCTGTCCCCCCTGAAATGACGCCCATGGGTGCAAGCATTTTCATGTACGAAGGAATTGAAAATTTTGTCACGTATTTTGGCCTTTTTTTACTGACTTCTATGCCATAACTTCTCAAAAGCGGCCTAGCACATAAATAATACATTATTTTAAATTTCAGTTCATAAAAATGCGTTGAGTAGTTTGTCCAATATAAAGAAACTAATCATTCTTGTTTGTGATTGGCTAATACAGAACTGTCAGAATCAGTGTGGGTGACTTGACATGCTTGAGTAAATCCGAAGTTAATGTTTGGACATCTGAATTTTGTCCACTTGTAAGTGTTGTGCGGCTCCAAACTGCATGGAGACATCAGAATCTGAGGATTGCAGTGGCCGACGAAATTTAAACGACATCACGACTATTTTGTTGTCATCACAAAATTTTAAGAACTTGTAACTGATATCTGCGGAGGCTAGCGGAGCAGGTCTACGTTGCTTGTCGTTACTACCATGTCGTCACAGTGTAAACGCACCTTTAAGGTGCAATTACACTGTGACGACATGGGGGGTTAAGACAAGCAACGTAGACCTGCGAATTGCAGTTTTGAATTTTACGCCCGTCATCGTTAGTTTAAAGTCAGTTAACGTGGTTAACATGGACTCAATCCGCTAGCCATAGCAGATATCAGTAGCTTTCAGTCACGGTGTAAACGCACCTTTAGAGGTCGTCACAATACCGTTGGTAGTCGTTGTCAAGTAGACTTTACCACCCGCTCAAAATACAGGCTTTGATGCCGGTCCTACCCATTTATTGTCCGGGTACCTATATATTTGTATGGTATGTACTTTGTACGTGTATCAATCACACATCTAGGTCACGCTTTACTTCGTTGAAGTCAATGGAGGGGGACAATAAAATGGGTAGGACTGTATCATTCATTACACCGGTTACGTAACCCGTAGTCAGCCTCCGTTCCTTAATGTAAGCTATTGTCGTTGCAAGCCGTCTAACCACGTTGTTTACAGTTGGACGTCGTCGAGAAGTTAGTTACCATACGCCAGCAAATTTTAATTTTTCATCTTTATTCGTCGCTTGCCGTCCACAGTTTTGTAATATTTGAATACCTTCGTCGAGGACAAGTCGTCACAGTGTAAACGCACCTTTATCAATAAAGCCAGCTAATGTACCAATGGATTCTTATATTAAAGATTGATCTGGTGTTCTTGACATTGCGGATAAAACGTGGGATTAGGTAAAGCTTTCAATTAATTTCCACCACCAAATCATAGACACTGCTCGAAGGTATCATATACTATATGTGACCGTCCAGCCCGTATGAGCAGTAAATGCCAGAAACTTCATTTTGCGCACAGGTGAAAATACATGTCAAGGTCATAATTTGCCGAAATTGATTTTTTGACAGATTCACAATCCTAGTGCTTACTACAAAATACCAGCAAAGTTTCATTTCAAGAAAATGATAGGACATGTGAAATGAATTGGCATATTCTTAAGACGATCAACAGAAAATATAGGGCTTACTAATCTTTGAACGCGTTTATCTCAGTTATACGGTTTACTCCCTGACAACCTTTGGCGGACCATCGTGTGAAGTTCATTAAGGTGTCATTTTAATCCTTAGAGCATGGTCTTTGCAAATAATTAAAAAAGTGAAATTGACAAGAGCTGGCATTTACTGATGTTTTGGGGTGGACGGTCACATATTGTCATTTGTAAATGTTTTATTAAAATGAATACAAATGTTTTTATCAATGTACTTTTCTCAGGTAATGAATGAAAAAATATGATCAATCAGATTTGATCACCATGTTCAATTAAGCTACAGTGGTGACCTATCAGTCACTAATATCCCATTTAAAGGAGCACTGACCGATTGGATAAGAATTTTCTCAAATCTCCTGAAGTTTTGGAACCAAAATATATTTTTCTCATTACCCATGTGAAATTTCACAGATGAAACATGTTGTGTTTGGGAGATATAAGTGAGTGAAAATGTGTTAAATTATTAATTTTATGGTAGCCATAAAATCAATTACACAGTAAAGTATAAGCAAATGGAAAATACAAAATTACTTATAAAAAATAAAACGGTTGTCCTGATTTAACTAAAATTTGAAGCGTCTTAAGTGGTGATCTTTCATATGAAATTGAAAACTAAAATTTGGAAAATCGGACCATGTACGTACCTTTATTTGCAAAATCATTGAATTGAAAGGCAGTAAAATAAATAAAACAATTTAATTGAGGTATAAAAAACATTACAGGTAAACACAGTGGGGCTCTCCGCACGGACAAATCAATCTGTACTTCGCACATCTAGATGTATGCAGATTAACTGGACTTAACTTAGCAAACGATCGCACGAGCGTAAATGACTGTGTGTGTACATACGCGTGGTTTCGTTATTTCCACGCACACCCCAGTATGTCAATACGCGCACCTAGAGTAAAGTCAGATTGACGCGCGACCGTGTGAACACAATCTGCACTTCAAAAATCTACATAATTCATCTAGATGCATCTACATTTGACGCTTCCGTGTATGGAGAGCCCAATTATTAATATTGATTAAGTAACTGAAAAGGAACTCCAATGAAGGAGGGGGCAATGTATAAAGCCAGTGTAGCTTTTACTTTGGCCCACCAGAGAGGTAATCTGACTGGATAATGGGATTCACCAGTTACGACAAAGGTCAAAACCGACTTCTCCACTCTTTCGTCAAAATCCATGACAAGCAGAATTAGGCTATGGTTCAACCAATATCTATGGTCTATGTTTCAAAGCGCCGACATTAAGATATTTCGAAAGTCGTTATATTATTTATGCTGATTCATCATTAAGTGTTTTAGTTCATCTCACAGAGCGCATTTATTCGACCAGAGTACAAATGCAGAAAGACTATAGTGATTAGGACCGTCACATGTCACTTTTTATAGTGGAAAAAGGAATATTTGAGTTGATTTGGTTCAAATTAACATTGGTGTAGTATTCCTTGAATATGCTCTATCAATATATGTTCTTTGCACGTCGTCATAAAGGCGAACGACAGACACTAAGTTAAAAGATGGTACCTTGGGACATAACAGCATCGCCTTTAGTTGTATACACTGCGTAGCACAGGAAATGAAATGTCGACAATTTTCATCTCTAGCAACTTAGTTTTTCATTATCACAGACATGAATCAAAAATTTATGTGGAAAAAGGAAAACGGTTATTACAAAATATAAACTGATAAAAAAAATGGATAAAAAGAATGAAATTGTTTCAATGTGATTTTAGCCATTCCTGGAGAAGTTGTAGAATAAAATATACCCCTTCAAATATCTGTACCACCATAACGCTTACGTTATAAGCTGCTAAGTCATAAAAATCGAATTGAGTGTATTTTAAGTATCAAAATGCAAAGGAGAGAGTAAAAAAGGAAGTCAGGTGAAACTGCTTTGGGTTGAAATTGCCTTGGGTTTCTCAAATGACACAAGTTTACATAATTATATTTGACTTTTTTCTGGATTTCTGTAATATAAGTCTTTGGATAATTTGAACCACCCTTTGGCAAGGTGAATGAAATACAACGGTAAAATAGGTCATCCATGAAACATAATATGACACCAAAGTGTTTTATTGACAGTTTGTCAAAGCATTTAATGCACTAATATTAACTAGAACGTATTACTAACATGTATATTGTGTGTGTTAGAATAGAAGAGTTTAATATGTGGTCAAATCCCATATGGCTGCAGTTTGTTACTTTTTATAAAACGACTTTACATGTAACGATAGTTAAAAAGCTGTTGTATAAAAAGCGGGGCTGTTCTTCTTATATTCTACAGTTTAATAAACTTAGTTCAAATTCTAAGTGTACTAATAGTTAACAGATTGTTTCCTCAAGTTTTGAATAATTAGCATATTTATAAATCGTAAATCATTTTAATTGCGTCCACCATTCATTTAAGCCTATTGTGTGGTCTTTTAATATTTACAAAAACATTTAGACAGCGAACTTACGATTTTGTAAACCAAGTACCAGTAACCAACGGTTACAAATTTTAGTGCTTGACACCCTGGTCACATAACCACCGGTGTCCGACCGGCGTCTGCAAAGCCGCAACGCCGGTATGACATCGGTATGACACCGCTGAATGCTTGCGAGCTCTTGCGATGCCCGGTCGGACTCCGGTGGTTATTAGACCATAACTGAAGACATCGTATACACGCCGCAAGGTTTTAACTCAGAATTAAATTCTTGCGGCATGCTTCCGGCGTCTTACGGCGTTACGGACACCGACCGGACTCCGGTCGGTGTCCGGTCGGACACCGGCCGGTGTCCGACCGGCGTCTGCTGAAATCTACCTGGTATGACGCCGTAAACACATCGTAACCTCGCCGCAAGCTTATGTGACCAGGGTATAACTAATTGTGAATTCATTTTTTGTAATCTTCTCAAGGTTTACAATAGAAAATGGATTTGTTTACGAGACAAAATTTTCACCCAAGTGGTACATGTATTTAATGGTACGTTACTTCAGAACAAAGAATAATTCCAAGCTATTTCTGATTTGTGAAATCGATAAAAATATCAGGCACGAAAAGTTTATTAAATGTATGAACGATAATAATACGTAAAGTTCATAATGTCGACTGAAATATTGAAGTTAATTAGTAGATACCAACAGATTACGATAGATTACCAAAAACTGAATGCATCATTAGTTTTATACAAGGGATGTATGTTTTCAGCCAATTGCCACAGTTTATTCAACTACCGGCTGCTGATGTTTGATTGGCTTTCACTTCGCCCCAAAGAATGGGACTAGTCAGCAACAGCTCGGTCATTTTCAGGTAACCAATGACTTCTGATAATGACCTGCGTATACGCCATGCTTGCTTTTAAACGCAATGCACGCTGCGACGCAGAAGCAGTGCCTTGAATGTGGTTTATCCTTTGAAAAAAAAATCGTTGCAGATTTACACGAAGGATACACCGATCTATCCTTCGTGTAAATCTGCACGAATTATTTCTATAATGTAATTCTGCACGATTTTTCAAATCCAGTTATTCTGTAATTCTGCACAAAATGTTTCAATTGTTTAATTCTGTAATTCTGCATGATGTTTTTCCATATCTCGCAAACACAATTCATTACTTATAACATTCTGATTTATCTGATAGTTGTTTCTTCCAGCCATAATGCCACTGTGCTACCAGTCAATCTGTCAGTTTCTCGCATTCACAATTCACTACTTATATTATAACATCTTTATTTATCTGATATTAATTTCTTCAAGCCATAGTGCCACTGTGCCAGGTAGTCTGTCGGTATCTTGCATTCATAATTCATTACTTATAACATCCTGATTTATCTTGTATTTTTTTCTTTCTCTTTTTTTCCTTAATTGTGAATGCAAGATACTGACAGACTGACTGGCACAGCGGCACTATGGCTTGAAGAAAGAGAAGCAAAAAAAAAACCCCGATAAACCGGGGTGTTATGATAAATGAATTGTGAATGCAAGATACTGACAGACTGACTAGCGCAGCGACACTATGGCTTGAAAAAAGAGAGAAAAAACAAATATAAGATAAAAGGTCATATTTTATAAATGTAATCCGCTAAATGTGAAACTTGTTATAAATAAATTTTATTTTTTCAAAAGCAATGATAACGCAAAATGTGTATTTTACAGCAAATACATGTCCCAAAGGTGTTTAGGACGGGGATTTATACAATACACACATACAAACACTCCCACATACAAAAGAGATTATTTTAAAAATGGCGCAAAAGCAGTCAAATACAAGAACAAACGAAATGTAATACAAAGTAAAATGATCAATTAGCATAATGATAAAAAAAAATTCATTAGCAATTCCCTCCTTTCAGGAGACATATCGTTATTTTGCTATATTGTACGTATTCCTATAGGTTATAAGATAACCTAACCAAAAAAGTTAATAACCAATGATATAATTTGACGACAAGTACCAAAATAGAATAAAGTGCTATTTAGTGTTGTCCTTGATTTGCAGATATGATAAATGTTCCAAGTTTACCCATTTTTCTTCATTAAAAACACTTCTGCTTTATCATTTTACGACCTAGTTTATCATGTTTATCAGCTGTACAAATGTACAATTATCTTGCATATTTTATATGATTTATTGTTCCATTTCCTTGTGATCCATCTTGCATCATCTGCTCTGTCTTTGCATCTGTTACAAAATACAAAAGAGGACAAAAACTAAGTATATAATAAATTAGCTACTGAAGACAGTGCTTTCTCTCTGATCTCCTTTTCAATGAACATCTAGAGGTAACACTTAACATACACATGATCCCCGACATTGATCAAAGTTTTGTCCACGTATTTCTGATAAAGAAATATCCGTTAGACAAGCAATATAATACAATAATATCAATAGCAGTTACTCAAAGCTTAGAGCTAGAGCAGAAGGCACTTGTCTTTTAGCATGCAATCTCACCCGAAATGTAGTTGCTTGTCCATTACTCCAAAACCGGGCTTAAAACTATCACCCCTATCCTGCTCAAGCTTGTGTAGAGAGCAACATCAACATGAGCGGTTTCTTATTGATAAAAACGACCACTTTTAAGGGGGCAGTTGTACAGGTTGTAAGTACGAGCGTAGTTGGATATTTAAACCAACATGATTCCAATAAGGTTGCATTATAAACATAAACAATCCGTGTTTTATTCGTTTTCTCCATCTGCATTTTCAAATATGTCAAATTTATCATATTAAATTGTATTATTTTGTAAAGAATTGTATGTTTGTTTAGTTATGTATCTGTATTGTTTGTTTGTTTGATTTGTTAATGTGTTTAAGTTTTATTGTATCGATACTCAATCCATATGTCGATGTATCTCTTGGCTTCATTTGTATTGTCACATGTAGAATCGTACTTTTTTCATGTTGTTAGTAATCTCAAAATCGGTTTAAAAGATTTTCTGCGGAAAATCATTTCGAAAGATAATGCTTTAAAAATGTTACAATAGAAATTCGTATAATTGAACTCAAATACTGGTAAATTATACTCTATAAATCATCAATTAATCAAAATTAACAAATTGCCCATTCTAGTACTTCTTTTTCTTCAAGTATTTCAGGCTTCCAGTCGTTGATGTATCTCTTGGCTTCATTTGTATTGTCACGATTATAATCGTACTTTATTCATGTTGTTATTAATCTCAAAATCTGTTTAAAAGACTTTTTGCGGAAAATTATTTCGAAAGAAAATGCTTCTAAAAATGTTACAATAGAAATTCGTATGATTGAACTCAAATACTGATAAATCATACGCTATAAATCATGTTTAAATGACTAAATCAACAAACATTAGAAATATGCATTATCTGTATTTCATCCCATTATGATATCCCAAGTATATAAATTGCATGTGGTCTCTACATTTGTGAAGATAACCCGGGAACATAAGTTCTTTCATAAATTGTAGATGCCATATAGGCAGTTGAAAAAGATAAGTGAGTACTTTATCTCGGGCTATATGAAAAATGATTAGCTGCCATGATAAAGGCTTCTCTTTCGTAATTTGAGAGCATGTTTTGAATGATTTGATTTAAAGCCTTCTCCTTTTTATCATTTCTCATAAATCAAATCAGCAAAATATCAGTTAATATAGGAATACTTATTATATGATTTGGGGCATTCTAAACGTTAAAATGTGTGCAAATACATAAATCAAATTGAATGACATTACGCGTAGAAATCGTCTAGAACTTTTTTAAGCACTGATTGATGAGTGTATCGATGAAATATATATGAAGGACAACCAACGTAGTAAAGAGGAAGATTAATTAATCATTTATATAGCACATAGCACATCACAAAGTATCATTTTCCTTTTAGTCCCTAATTGCAAATAATACTCAAAATGACACTGAATTTGCATTTTGTATCGCTGTGCAACCTATGGATGCGCAACATGAAGTAATTATTCAGTATACGTGAAGGTAGATCAGAGAAGATGGGAGTAGATATTCATGTGCTGGATAAAGAATTAGATGTGAATTCCTTCTCTTTTTTTCTGATAAAATTTCGAATAAGCAAAACTGATCGTCATGCTCAATCAAGCTATACTGAAAACCTGTCAGTGTTGATCATTGATTACAAGAATATCAAAAGTTACCAAACGTTAACGTTGCTTTAAGCTTCATAAATTATCTCTTCTTAAGTTGGAGAATGTACCGAATATTTCAACAAAACTGATTACTTGTGGCAATAGATAACCAAATAAATCAGCTAAGGGCTCCGTGTAATCTGAGTACAATGTTATAAATAATTTTATGGTCTTTTTAACATTCATTGCTCACGAATAGGGACAGAGATAAT
>JXSR01S013599.1:20920-32106 GCA_000969725.1 Ophiothrix spiculata
AAAAATGCTGTAACAGATACTATGATAAACTCAAAATTGATATCATCGGCAAAGTCCCCCCTTTCGGTGTGAGTCATCACATTTGTGATGAATTCACAGTTGATATTCAAATTAGCGCGTTACGCACGGCACAGCGTGCACATAAGTGCGTTTACGCAGTACACAAAGACGGCACACTGGTAATTGCGCGTCGAGAATTGAGTAGGTGCAAAGCCTGGTGCTCAGTGAGAACATTTGAAAACGACAAAGCAACAAACATTTAAAAAGTAGCATTTTGCTTCAGATTCTGCTTGATATTTTTATGAAGATTTGAAAACATTTAGAATTTAATTCATACGTTTTCAGGAAGATTTTACTTGTTAATTAGGTATTCAAACACGCCACAGAGTTGTTCATCGCAAATCAACAACGATGCATCCGATGCGTCGGTGAATTTTTATCACGCGAGGGTGGCTTTAGCCACCCTTGCGCGATAAAAGACGCGGACGCGTGGATATGGATGCATCGTTGTTGATTTGTGATGGACTACTCTGTAGCGTGTTTGAATACCTAAATGTATCCAAGTGCAGTTTGATATAAATATTAAGTAAAGGTAAGGCACAAACAAATTGCATTATTCAATTCAATACGAGACATTTTACCTTATTAATGTCATAGTTTCATATTATGCGCCAAACATACCATTCATTATTTTTTACATGGAACGGAAATGAGTTTTGAATACAATCTTAATTCTCAAGGACTTTATACTTAATGCGCTTAGGGAATTTCAAATTATAAAACACATCAATGAGAGGCACTTAAGTTTTTGTGATTTGTTAAACTTTTTTTGAACATCATAAGATGAATCTAACAAATTGTATTTTGATATCTTGAAATAAACAACAGACGTCCTTGTATACTCTTAATAATGTAAATAAGACATTTTTCTGAGTTGTAGTTCTGAGTTATTTGAGTACCCAACTCATCTAATGTTAAGGTCGTACAATATAATATGATGAAATCGACCTTAATTGCTTTATTGAGTTGTCTTCCATGATAGAATTGCAAAGAATCATCCAGATAGTAACCATTAATATTGCATTATCTCTATACACCTGAAGCATTATTAATAGTTGTTGTAATTGAATAAGGTATTTCATTTATCAATCAAGAAGGGGATAAACTCTTCCCTCAATATGTCATTTTACTATGCAGTTGCTCATAAAGTTTAGACTAAAATATTTTGTACCACTTTTTCATGTGAAAGATCGATTTATGGTCACATCTGATAGGTTAATATCTAGTTGAGTGTGAAACTCAGCTCTGAGTGTGATCAACCCTCTCACGTTCTGGTAGTAACAAGACGAATGGGTCAAAAACGTGATATTTAGATCAAATTTGATTTGACAACGCCTGGGTTAAGGTCACTTCACTACTCAAGAGAAGGCTTGGAATGAAAATACAATGGCCCGTATTCACAAAGGTTATTCCATATTCCTGGATTTCTCATACTTGGATTAGAGGTAGCCCACAGTCCTGAACTAAGTTAAATTTCACAATTTCAGCCTGGACTAAGAAGTTCATTGAATAACTTTATTCTTCATTTACGGAACACCAAATGATGACATCAATAGAATGAAAATAAAGTTATTCCTGGACTAAAGTTATTCCCCTTTGTGAATACGGGTCAAAATGGTCCTTTAACACCCCTCATTTACCAAAATAGGGCTAGGTAAATACATTTTTGGGGTTTCTTAAGTAATATTTAACTTACAGGTTTCGATGTACATGTACATCGAAACCTGTAAGTTAAATATTACTTAAAAAAACCCAAAAATATTAGGTGTCCCCACATGATTAGCTCAGTTGGTAAAGCGTCAGACTAACAACCAAACGGTCCCCGGTTCAAATCCTAGGAATTAGGGTGAGGTAAGTGAAAGTACAATTAAGGAATGTAGAATTTATATACGTGGTTTTAAAAATTGTAGATGCATGTAGGAAGCCTATGAACCATCCATATACTGTGTAAAGTAAATTTTGTGCTTTATTTTTATCGTCTGCCTTTTCCGAAAAATGAAGGAACGTGCTCACCCAGCAATGCACACATGTCCGCGCATGCTTGCATTGCAACTTGCGCAAGGTTGCAGTTGATGATATTTGGAACAATACGGGCATTCAATGCAACCATTCGCAAGCATGCGACAGTCTGAATGGTTGCAATGTGTGCTTACGGGCATGCAATGCAACCATCCGCAAACACACATTGCAACCATGCAGACTATCGCATGGACATGGTTGCATTGCATGACCGTATTGTTCCAAATATCACCAACTGCATGCACCCTTGCAAAAAATTATTGCAGATTGGTTGCGATTTTCATAAGGTTGGACTTTTAAAAAAGTGCCCAAATCAAATTGTTCGTGCTTGTTACATTTTATATCAACTTCAGATATTACTGTTTCAAGATATATGAGGGTGGGCAGATGGGGCAATACTTTTATTGCTCTCATTTTAATATGTCAAATCAATATAACTTTGGACTAGTATTCGAAATACGGCTATATACTGGTATTTGCGATATATAATATAATACTTCTGCATATAAAGCAAATAAGTATTGACATGTAAGTATTTGTTTAGCACACAGGGAAGCTATTTTCCTCATCACTGTAATCAAACATGGTCCGTAATCAAATATTCAAATCACAGTGACACAGAGGACAATTAATGATTAATGCTGGAAAAGATTTATATAAACAAACTAATTATGATCTATTGTTTCATTAAATTAAACCCAGCATACTAATGAGGTTCTGAGAAACATGCAGTGTCATTGTACATATATAATATCGCAGGGCAAACCAAGTATAATTTTGAATACAGATGCTGTATGATCTTCTCTTTAAAATAACAAGAGCGATGTCATATTGGTAACAGAAAGGTAATTTTTTAGAAACCCCGGGTTTATCCCGACCTTTTTAGTTAATATAATTTAAGGTGTTTGGTCCACGCGCCGTTCACGCGTACTAGAACGCGCCAGTTTCCGAGTTGGTAAGTCTCGCAATACGCATGCGCAAATTCTCTGAGTAGTGTTTTGAAGCTAAAAATGGCCATATTTTAGTATTTTTCCGGAAAATTAGGTCCGTGACCCACAATTTTTATTTCTTTATTTGAAAGAACATACTTGTGCGCAACTTTTATAAAAAAAAATTAAGAAAATTACTCGAGCAGATTTTTTGAATCAACACTAAATAATTTCACTTTTGCCACATTTCCCATAGACCCCTGTACTAATTTGTCCCCCCCAAACCTCCAAAAATGGTGTTTTTAAAAAGAACTCTCATGCAAAAACGAGTCCCATACCCCCCAATTTTTATTTTAAAAATCGGTTCTACATCGATAAAATATCATTCATGCCGATTTATACAAAAATTGCTCGAGCGGATCTCCCATGGACCAAACACCTTAAGGTGGTTTGGCACAGATCAAATTTCTCTATTTATTTTCCTTATTTTTTTGATATGTGCTGATCACATTTCTGAAATAAAAAAGGGGGGTCACCGACTTAGTTTTTGAGAAAAATCAATTTCAAAAACACTATGTTTTGTGACCACCTTTTACCATTGACTTCTATGGTAAAATCAAAATAAATCATACAAAAACACTTATAGTTAAAAAAAAAACCCGGCTCTATTGTATTATCTCTTTTTCACATATGCTTTGGTTCTTATAAAGTTCTTTACAAAATCATAATAAAAATATGGTCACCGACCTACTTGTTGAGATATTAAGCAAAATTAAGCAAAAAATCAGGTTTTGATGCGAAAATTGAAATTTTATCCATGAGGTGTATATATGTGTTATCAAAATCCTTCAAGAATGAAATACGAAGTTGATGTGACGTTTTTCATGCGTTGTAATACAACTCTTTTCTGTACTGTGAATGAGAATTAAATTCAGCGATAACCATAAAATAGATCAACAATGAAACACTATATATAAGACTCACATGACTCATATGCTGTAATAATTAGAATACTATTTAGAACGTTGCGTTTTATATTTAATTTTGATAGTAAACAAAATGGTTGAATCCAATTTCTGCTTGTTGTTACATATTTACAGTTTACTTCAATACAATACAATACAATTTAATATAATACAATACAATACAATGCAATGCAATACAATATCAAGTTTATAAAGCGCCTTTTTCGGGGGATAAGAAGCGCAAAAACAACACAATAGAACAGAATTGAAAACTGCTAAATTACATCTTTTAGATCACATCCAATGGTAATTTCTATAGACCTATTTTTTACTATTTTGAATTTGTGTGTATTTTATTGTTTAAAGGGACTCCTAAAAAAATAAGCCGTTGGGCTTAAAGGGCAACCCCGATATCCCCACCATCTTGTATATATTTTATGCTTTGAAATATTGTATGATAATGGCTTCTTATTTGTAACTATATAGAGATACCGGATGAAAAAAAATCAAATCAAGTTCTTGAATAAATAAATGCTACACATGGAAGCTATATACTTGTTTAAAATATAATCAGATACTGAGTGTATAGATGTTGTAAAAATATTTCTTTATAGAAACCATGTTTTAGTTGTAGCTTCTTGCTTCTATCAAATCAAGTTGGTTTTCTCTTAATGCTTTTATGTGTTTCGAAAGTGGCCATGAGTCTGCCGTTTATTTTTCCTTTTATCGATCGTGACTACAAAGTAATTGAGTTATTGCGGTAACTCCTATCGAAAGAGATATTTTATTAAAGACTGTTGCATAGCTGAACATAGCTGAATAGGGAAATTAGTTATTTGAAAATTTAGAATACATTTGTATTCTCTTTGTGAATTACACCAGGATTTATCGCTACACTGTAGTTTGCTAGAAACTTGCGAGGTGATTGCGTTGATTATCGACTTTATGTTATCACCATGCATTTAGGATTAATAAGAGTTTTAACAAAGTTAGATGTACATATTAGGATAAGATTTAATATCAGAGTAAATATCTAAGGCTGTCTAGTCAGATCTAAACTATAAGAAGAACACAAAGTCCTTTCATTTTAATTACATTGGATTTCAATGAGATTTTCGACGAAGAGGACTGTCAACATACTGATGGTTAACATGGTTAAGGAAAAAGATGCATATCTGCATATCTACTCCCGATTTGCTCTCTTTTATGATGCTGTTTTGTAACTCTTGTAAAATTGTTGTTTCTTATAGCTTTGTCGTTTTGTCGTCTGCTTGGCTATACACTTAAGTATTTTGTCGTTTAGTAGTTTTGTCGTTTTTGCTACGATATTCCAAGTTTCAAGTTTTAAGTTTCAAGCATTCAGAAACCTTAAAACCACTAGGGGTGCATAAGGTTAACAATAACAACAGTACTAGCCTCGGACGGCTTAACAGTTACTAGTAAATCTACCAAAGGTAAAACTTGGAACTACTACTACAAGAATTTAAGTATACTATAAACTATACTTTATGGTGGGAGAGAGAGAAAGAACATTATTTGAAGTAAATAATAAATTTCTTAGCAAGCCAGACACAAAACAATTACGTCATACAGCCGACAAAACTAAAACAGTGTGAACCCAATATTTCTGGGGTCGAGTTCACTAACATTACGATGCATCATAGCTATTCGGAGTTCAGCTCGTAAAGTTCTATATACAATTAGACTTCACAATAGCGATATTTCAGTCCGGTAAGTTTCTATTCATTCCTACGGTGAGTCTATTGTTCTCAATAATAGACTCACGCTAGGATGAATAGAAACTTCAGGGACTGAAATATCGCTAATGACGTGAAAACCCTTCGTAAGCGTTTCATTTTAACGTTAGTGAAATCGACCCCAGGTCAGTTAAGACGTGGTACCGGTATTATACAAATCCTGCAATTTAATTGAAACTGTCACATCATAGACACTGCTTGAGGTTTATAAGTCTAGTGCTATGACACTTTCATGTTATTATAAAGATAAAAAGCTTGTTGGTGCGAAAATTGAAATATAACTAAGAGGTGTATGTTATATCACGATCCTGTAGTTGAATGAACTGAACTCTTCGCATGAGTTAAAAACCGATGATATTGATTTTCATTTTTATGTCACTCCTATTTCATAACAACACAACGAGGATAAGGGTTGGTTCAAAGTTTTTGGCAGACAGAATATTCTATGCAACAACTATCCGTGTTTAAATTATTTCCCCTTATACCCTAATGCACCTTGGGATTAGAACGGGAATTTGATGATATCGTGTAGAATACTTTTTTATTCGCCACCGTGTCGAATGTTCTATCATGAAATAGTCGTCATTACATAGATATGCGTGAGATTTTATCGAATAACGAATAAATATTGCACAAAATTGGCATAGAATATTCTATGAGAAGAAGTAACTAAGAACCGACCCTTAAGCGCCACAATGCTGTTCCTGCATTACAAACAATCCCAAGGTAAAAAGAGTTCAAGAAAGATTCGAATTTTAAAAATCATTCATCTGGAAAGAACAATCAGGTCTTGATGGTACTTTAACAGATAAGATCATTCACCTGGAAAGGACCCTCAGGTCTTAAAACCTTTAACATTGGGATTGTTGTAGTAGATACTGGCTTTTGGCACTCAACCCTTGATTTGAAACACTTGTTTTCACTTAAATCATGTAAATACCGGGTTAATTGAAATAAAAACAATATTACAAAGACAAATCGATTGTCGAAGTGACATGAATGAATAAAAAAATCTGAAAAGTCCATTATACATTTTATTCCAACAACATCAACAACACTTCAAAACATTACAGTACACCCCACTACATGTAAAACAAAAACACGCGACCTTTAAAAGGAGGAAATTTTTAATTGAAATTCCCTTATTGGTCACAAGTTATCCGGTCCAATTCTACTTGTTGATGTCGTTTCTAGGAGACAATATCGTTGTTGTCATCATTCTCATACAATAAGAGTGTATTGTGTCCGATTTGATCCCCGATTTGATCAAATACGGCAAAAAGTTGCGTCATCCAATATAATTTCCCCATTAATTGTGGGATTTCTTATTATACATGTTTATACACGTGAATCTAAGAAGACTGAAACTTTAACCCTCGTCTTCCTAAGGGGGAGGTAACCCCCCTCCAACCGATGATCGCCGATTGCACCAAAACGCAAAATAAAGCGACCCTGAGCATTTAGGTAATTGTTTTTACATCCTTTGCAGTCATTTTGATGACAAAACATCGGAGGTACCAACTAAAGTAGAATTATGGTAGGCCGTCAAAGTCCGAGGGGGTTGCCACCTCGAAACATTATAAATCGCCATTTTGAAAAAAAAATTCTGCATGGTATGGACTTGAAACTTACAGGACATGTTAGAATTGTCGATTCCTTCATTTATTAGCAAAAAACCCGACGAAAATCGGACATTTTAAAACTTTTATAACAATGTTTTGAAAAAGTTGCCATTTTTGCCCAAAGTCGTTTTTTTCGGTACGAAAATACTTTGTGACGTCATGATTACGTAACGCCTCGACCGATTTTCATGATCTGGTATCAATGGGAAGAGGAGACCATACGAACAATATAACTTTTTGGGGTCCCAAGTTCAAAATCACGGGGGGGGGGGGGGAAGACATGTTACAAAAAAAGGCTCAGGTAGACGAGGGTTAATTCTAAAATTCTATATTTTAATGCACTCTGGAAAATGTCAAGGAATTAATTAACGTTTCTATTAACTGAGAAGCGTTGTAAATTATCTGATATAACCATTCTTGAGTTACATAAGTTAAATATAAACACTTGTAATTTGAACTTTGAAAATAAACAATGGACATCCAAGCAAAGCATTATGTAAATAAGCCTTCAATCTGAGTTATTTGTATACTGTCCTCTCATCCAATAATGTCAAGCTTTCACGATCGGGTAAATAGTGCAGTTAACCCTGTCTTGTATTAGTTAACATGGATATTGTTATGAAGTTTTATCAGCATGATACTGAAAGTAAATTGTCCTTTATAAGCGCATTTATAGAGTCTATTAAATGAGCATAAATATAGTATTACATAAAGATATTTAAGCTAGGCTATTCCTTGCGTTTACATGAGCTTTGATGTAATACAATTTTAATTGCAATTTTTTAATACTATTTTATTTAACCAGACGTTTGGCCATATGTAGTATAAGGCAAAAAGAAGAATAGTCTAATAATGCAATAGTACGTTGCTTTCAATAAAGTAAATTAATAAATGCGTCATTTAGATAACATACACTCATTTGTATATTGATTCTGAAGTTCAAGTCCTGTTCAGCATGTTAGCGAATAAAATTATGCAGATACGATACTCGACTGATTTTATAACATCGAGTGCACAATATCTTTATACATTTTGGTTAAATTTTGAAATGTTTTCAATATCACTAACATTTAACATTTAATCATAAATGGTGGTGCAAGGCAACAGAGGGTTTTGAGATACATATGATAAAACAAAAATACATGTTGATTTTTCCGTATCGTTTGTTTTAAACGTATTTGTCTTAATTTTGCCCGATACGTATAAGTAAAATCTGCATATTTATTTATGCCTTCATACATCGTGGTACGATTTCAATGTTTATGATTGGTCAATCCGGGTTGTAAATGAATTTCCAGTATAAGTTGAGCTCATTTTTCAGAAATAGATACGAATATTTAAAAGTTCATTCTCTGTATCACTGTAATTATTTTGCTATCAAACGGGCTCGTGGCATTTTTCAAACTGGATTAATGTGCAGTTATTTATCGAATGAATAGAGTAAATGTTGAACTTTTTGTTAGTGTTATTGTGTTGTGATCATATTTCATGATGTATGAACGGGTGCCACCTAGGACCCATGCCCGAAATTTCATTCATGAATCCCTAATAAATAACAAACTGTTTTGTGATTCGTACTTTGTAATTCGCAGCCATCATCATAATTTGCTCCTCTATCATAGCTAAGATTTCAAACCGTGTGATGTGGTTTTTAAACGAGAAATTCGACCTGTGCAAATACAGGTCTTTGCCTTAACCCTCAAAGAGCCGGGCTTTTTCGACCCACCTCACAGCCGTACGGGGGCGGATTCCGATCTCGGAAACCGATTGACGAAACATCAAGTGTAGGGTACTGGTGGATAGCTAGGACCCTCATGAGTCCATTGGTACCAAAAAAATTGAAATATGACCTTGTATGACGTCACAGTGACGTCATAAGTGACGTCGCGTCGAAAAACGCGAAAATCATCAAAAATCGCCAAAATCATGTTTTTTTTGTTATTTTTTCGAGCAAAAGTTGCAATTTTATCAATAATGTGTGTCAAAGTATACTTAGGCATGTTCTTACTCCAAATAAATCAAATAAATACAATAAAACATAGTGGAAGTGTATCCTAATAACAAAAAACACGATTTGTATGTAATTTGTATTGAAAATCAGTTTTTGGTCAGTTTTTCGTTTGACCCAGCGTGCCATTACGGAACGCCACGTCCTAACCCTAGGTCCGACTTTCACAAAGATGGTCTTAAAAGACGCGCAAGGCTTTAAGAAAAAAAGTCAAGAAGTTTCAGCGCGAAAAAATAACAACCGGCGGAGATATAAAAAAAAATTCGGGGGGCGGATTCCGCCCACGCACCCCCCGGCTTTTTTAGGGTTAATAACAAAAAATATAGATATATAATGTAGAATATCTTCATACAAAAAACAATTATATAAGAACGTGAATAAAAAGCGGGAATTAAAAAAGTCACGTTTACATTGCCTTCTAACATGACACGAGTTTTTATTTGATTTCTAATTCTCCTGTTTCGGTTTAAATCTTCTGCCGAACCTCCATACTGCATTGTTAATCACTTAATATATTGAAATACAACAGTGATCATTAAATAGGTCATCCATGGTATATTATATATAGGACTCATAAGTGTTTATTAGCAAGGTTTTTCATATCAGGAATAATTAGAACGTTGGTGTACTATTTAAAACTTTGTGTTTCATATAATTTAGAGACTTAAGAGGTTAAAATCAATGCTGTTTTTTTTGTTATATACCGAATACATGTATACTAAGTGGGTGATATTTGATGGAAATTAGCGTACGGTTGTCGTAGTATTTTGTTCATGAACAAATAATGAAGCATTATATTTATGTTTTAAATTTCAGTGTGTTAGTCGGCTTGCCATTTGATATTTTACAGAATATATTTTTTTATTATTTTTAGGTTATGTTGCTTCCGAAAAAAAATATAGATTTAATATATATATATTTCACATAGTGAAGCTCTATTGCATTTTTGCAGCACTTCTTCATTTTAGGGTATATAAGTAGACTATAACTGAGAAGAATATATGATCAAAGATGGAAAGTTTGCAGTAAGGTCGAGTCTCGCGATTCCTGAAAGATTTTTTTAATCATAACTAAACGATATTGCAAAAGAGATCTATATATATAGAATCAACTTTTTGAACTTGCTCTTTTATTAGTTCGCCAAAACTGAGTTATTACCAAACGTTTTGAACAAGACAAAAATTATTCGGCAAATAAAATAAATATATGTCTTCAAGATCGATGGTTCTAGGTTTTTGTTTGTTTGTTTTTTACTTTTTTTTTTACAATTTTCGCCAGTTTTAAAAATATTGGCTGAAATAGGCTAAAAATTCATTTTTTCCAAAAAAATAATAATTTTAGCATTTTAGGACACCTTTGACCGTTCTTGTAAAACCTTTTAATCAAGACTAATTAGGACACCGTGGACCATTTTTGTTCATTATTTTTACCAATAGTTTGAGAATTGCAATAAAATATAGTAAATTGTTTATGTACGCTGATGGCACTACTCTGTGTATGTAGCAACAATGTAACTGATATTTCTAATAATTGAATTCTGACCGTTGAAAGGTAACACTTTATTTTCAAACACTGACAAAACCAGAGTCCTGTTAGTAGATACTTCATTTACCCATTACTTGGCAGGAGAACGTTGATTTTTCACACCGCTGACACACAAATACGTTGACGCATAGCTCATTCAAGCAGGCATGACTTTAAAGTGGGCTTGATAGTTTTGTTTTGATACTGAAATAAAGTGTTTCTAGATACGTTTTCACCTGCGTTTTCAGATGTTTTTCTGAGTTCCGTGCAATATGATAGACCATTTTTATTTAAGAATATGT
>JXSR01S013600.1:19265-30138 GCA_000969725.1 Ophiothrix spiculata
AATTACTCGCTCATCTGCAGATCCAACTCATCTCGTTGTACCATCTACCAAAAAATGTGTTGGAGACAAATCCTTTGCTGGCGCAGGGCCTTCTCTCTGGAACAGTATTCCTCGTCATGTGCGCGAGTCCACCAGCATTGACAATTTCAAACAGGGTCTCAACTTCAAGACATTTTTATATCCTCAGTAACTTTCATGCTTTTGTGTTTTGTTTATCTTATGTGTATGCGCTATGATCTCATTGGAATTGGGGCTTTATAAATTTTGCTTGTTATGTTATGTTATAACTTTAAAAACGGTTGTAAATGATGAATAACTAATAAGTATTAAATTATTTATGCAATGTCAGTTTAAAACTCAATTGCAAATAATCAGCCATAAATTGACAATTAAAAGTAAGTTTCTATGAAATTTTACTTGCCCAGTTTTGTAGACAAATGAGATTTCATGTTGATATACGCTTTATGTCGACATAAGGCATGTGGACAGAAACCTTATTTGGCAGTGACTCGTCACCCACTTATAGTTAGATGCTGCCATGCAAACATTTTGGGAGACGATTTTAATATTTATACCCAAATCACAATTTACAGCTGCTTCTGAATACGTTAACCATTTTTAAGGAGCAACATCGTTAAAAACGCAGTGACGGCTCGGCGCATATGCAAATTCAGTTGCCGCTGTGCAGAAAATACGAGGGGTGCAACGCAAGGCGGCTACACAAGTCTGCCCATGAGAACCAAAGTGGAGAGTATGTGGGGTTTATTTAGATGTTTATTTCACATAGATTTTAACCTTTTAGTTTAATTAACTTGCCCAAGAACTCACGGCTTACATACAACTCCCCCTCTTCTATCTCCATTAGACTTTCCTCCTATTTTAACGTGGTACTCCATAGCTCTATTTTGCCAACTCATACCTAAATTGAAAGTTAAGAAGAGCCTGGTGTGGTGTGCCTGAGTGGAATGTATGCCTTCCTGTAAATTATCAGCATTCATTTGGACGTGTTGTGGCAATAAGCATGTCTTGCTGATAAAAACTTACAAACTATTAGGAAATCAAAGAAGCGTGTTGGACATCTGTGGCACATCAACTGATTGAAATATCTTTGTTTTCTATTCAAAACTTTTTGCAGGTCGTTTGCAGAAGTCATGACGGTTGCAGGTGGACTCAATTTGCTGGCCAGGTGGATGTTTGAACTTCATATTTCTGCAATTCATCAAGCCGCAGACAGACACTGTGTTCTTGGGTGTTGATGACCTGTGTGTACTTTGAAAAAAAATGAATTTCAACTGATTAGTGATTTGATTTTGTGTGGAATTTACCTAACTTTGCACAATGGTAATGTTCTCATTTTTTTCCACGATAGAACAGTTTCCAAAGATGACTTGATAATTATGACATTTCTTTTGGAATTTCGACAGGAGAACGAAAAATGAAGTTCAATGAAAGAAATGTGGCATATTTTGCCAATTGTAATTCCCCAGTGGATAAAGAAGGATTGTTGCTGAAACGTGGCGGTGAGATTAACAAATCGTTTCAGAAAAGATGGTTCATATTGAAAGGGAATTTATTATTTTATTTTGCTCAGAAAGGAGATAAAGATCCAGTTGGAGTTATCATATTAGAAGGATGCCGTGTTGAGTTAGCAGATAGCGAAGATAGCCAGTACACTTTCCAACTTTCTTTCCCCGGCGAAGGAGCAAGGACGTATATTTTCGCCGCTTTTAATCAAGAAGAAATGGAAGCATGGATGCGAGCTTTGTCGTGCTCAAGTTACGATTACATGAAAGCGATGGTGGACGAATTGCAAAGACAATTAGATGAATTGACGCATCACACGCATGGAGAAGGTGTCGTACAACCAGGACGTTTCTCGTACGCGCCGGTTGGTAGCGATGATTTTGTTTTGCTCGGAGCGGACGCAAGCGATAAAGGACCTGGAATTTACGAAAGAGGAAAGACGGAATCACTTGCGCATCGAGGTGCGCCTAGACCAAATGCTTTTAACCAGAGGAACTCTTTACCGGTGAGTCAATTTAGTAATCCTTCTTATGCAATTTGGGATCCTCTTGTTCCGAAGGAAGTTGACGAGGAAGAAGAGGAGCAAGGACAAGGAAGTTCGTCTTCCTCATCGCATAATTTCACAGTCAACGTAACGGCGCCCACAGAAGTGGACAGTAGCGATGATGAAGTTAATGACAGTGGCGCGGGTAGTACAATAAGCGAGAGAGAAAAATTCATGGGCAGATCTGCTCAATTACAACAACAATTACAAGCTCATGCGATTCAGTCGCGGAATCCGTCTACTGCCCCCGGAGCAAGTACGCGCAACACGCAAGTCAAGTCTGTATTTTACGAAAATGTCGCCAATGATGTACCAAAGCCGATAACGAGAGGCGTGTCTGCAAGAGCTCGACTTGTCAATAAGATCACAGGAAATCGCGATAGGGATTCAATTCAATCGCAAGTCGGCGGAATCGAAAGCAAGAAAACCGCACATTCTGTGTTTCATGATAGTGACATACGATCCTTCAGAGAGATGCACGAACAGTTTGGTTTGCTGATCGTAAAGAAGATTAATGAAGCAAGGCAGCGCAAAATGTCATCAACGTAAAAAGTGATTCTGTGCACTTTATGGTATGTGGGTAAGATTGTACATTTATAATAATCTTGGAGTTCATGTTGTTTCATTCTCAGAGGGCCTCTTTTATTCAAAATTGGATACCGTACTTGAATATTGTCCCTAAAAAATAATCCTAAGGCGACGGAAAAAAAAATATCCTGACCCCTCAAGTAGGGTTGGTCGGTCAGGCGAAGTTTTTTCTATTTTTTTTTTGCCTAAAGAAATGTAACCCCCAAATCCGAAAAAAATTAGGAGAAACACTGAATTTTTTGCAAAGAAATTTTCTTTAAAAATTTAAACAAAAAAAACCCGGCTGATTTTACATGAATTTGGCAAAACTAAAAAAAAAAAATTCTCAAAAACACAAATTTAGGGTCGGTCGGGCCCATAAAACAGTTTTTTTTATATTTTTGTTGCCTAATCTAGGACTTTGGGTTGACTCAAAAAACTACTCTAAAGAAGGATTTTGACACAAGTTTTTCCATTTAGATAAAACCTAGAATTTTCAAATTCAGAAAGAAATTAGACCATATAATTAAGGATATATATTTAAAAATCACATATTTGTGAAAAACATACCCTAATCGCAGCGTTTCTAGATTTAAATTTGACGGTTTTTGATACACTAAAGCAGTGCTTCTTAATAAGCAAGGCACACACCAAATTTGGCGCTTTGACTAATACTGTAAATCAAAGAAATACATTAGAAATGCGCTGGTACTTTACCCTACAATTTTTCCATTTATGTGGTGTATTTTAAGAACTAGTTAAGGACCTGTGCCTTAAAGCAACCTTTTTTAACGAGTTGTTATTCGTTCAAGTCCCTTGGGTTCAATTTATGTAGTTTCAAATAATAGCATGATTGTTTCATTGCAAATAATGTGGTTTTAATTGATATTTGAACATTATCATCTATTGTCAATACTGACTGGTATTATATACCAAACAATACAATTGTAAAACAGAGTTTCCCAAAGTACACGTGTAGGCCTATATATGCATGTGCCTTTTCATTATTTTGTATAACACTTTGTAAGATATACAGAAGTATATATTTATCTTTTTCAAGTTCTAATGTTCAATAGATGTCCATGTACCAACTTTGGTGATTATGATATAGGAACCAATTAAGGGTATTAGTGCTGGGCTCAACAACTAAAGTTTTCTGGAAATTAAAAGCATGTATACAATTGGCAATTCATAATTTGGTGAGTCTGAGAGAGAGATGTAGATACCTAGCCCCCCCCCCCCTGAACCTAGCCAAGTGCTATGCTTGGTAGAAGTATCTATAATATACATTGGTAGGTCCCCTAATTGATGTTTAATTTTAAGTTCAAGGAATAACCCCAGGAATTATTACTTAAATATTTCTAGAGTTATATATCCCTTAAAGGCTGGTGTCAATTATTTATTCTTCCTTTGTTACTCTGCAGCTGATCATAAAAGTCCATGTATGAAATACATTTCTAGAATCTGATTTAAATGCCGAAGGAACCAGTGTTTTCAGTTTTTGACAATAATTGGGTTTTTTTTTCCTAGAAAATGTGGGCAAAATTGGCTCAGGTAAAATTTGTGACTTATTTTACTTTAAAGAATCTAGAAACAAAAGTCCAGGATTGATTTTCTCTTATTAGGCCTATCTCAAATTTCTAATTTTCAGTCCTCTTTTCTAATTTTTCCAAAATAGGTCAGAAATTGCAATGGCTACTTTTAGGCAGAAAGTCCACATTTTTTAAGCCCTCCAGCACATTTATAAATCTTTTGATTTTATCACTTTTTCCCCAAATCATATTTTGACACCATCCATGCACCCATGCTGACATTGATTCGTACATCTCAAATTTGTACAGTTCGTGTTGTTGAAGTTTTCCTTGAATTTGTGAAAGTACACTCTAACCAATATCTACATGTAGGTCTTATTTTAATATATATCACCGTACCAAAGGTTACTAAATGTTTTAAAGTAGTTACCATACCTGTTTTGAAAGTCTTGTACCCAATTTTAATTAAAAAATCAGGAATATTTGGTTCAGGGGCTCAAATTGATTAACCAACTGTGCTCCCAGGTAAGGATGGGCCGATTCAATGGCCCGGTCTAAAATCGGCCCAATTATGGCGAGATCAGCAGCGTATTGGGATCGGCAAAATCACAGGAACTCTGCCGATCCAACAACCAATCCATTATTACAGCACAGTGTGCAAGTATCCATGAATCGGGATCGGACCAATTATAGAAAAATATGATCGGGGATCAGTAATTACCGATTAAGTGTAGATCGGCCCATCCTTACTCCCAGGGTCACTTTTAGTACACTTCAGGTCTCTATTCTTTTCAATCCTCCTTTTCTTGGTTCAAAAATCAGAGCCACACAAATACCTTCCTTTTTATAACAAAAGTGTTGAAAAAATATTTTTTTAAGCATTGGTGTCCGACTTTTATTGCGCTCATGACTTTTTATTACCCTCTTGATTTTTCTTATTACCCTCTAAATTTGTTTTTTTTTTGAAAACCCACCATATTTTAATTCGAAAAATTTAAAAATGAAAGAATTTTATTGCACTTTACAATACTACCATGCTTGAATCTTTTTACCGATAGAAACCACCCTGAAATCTATTTCTAGGTGGCCTAAACTTTTGACAGTTATAGGGGAGCCCGGGGGGGGGGGGCACTCCCATATATTGGCACGCGTCATGCTCCTGTCAATAGACCCCCTTTTGTTTCTCCGCTCTCACCTAATGACCCCCCTTTTCACTGAGCTGTCACCCAATGACCCCCTTCTATTTTGAAAGTCAACCTTTTTTTATGGTGACTCTCATCCATTGACCTGATTTTACACCATACACCGAATGACCCCCTTTTTCGCAAATTTGATCAGCGATTTCTTAAATGTCAAAATTAGCCTTATTTTATTCAAAAAATAACACAGAATGACCCTGTTTTTCGCTCTTGCCAACAAATTGCTCGAAATAACCCATTTTGTTTACCTTCTACACAGAATGACCCCCTATTTTTCATTGTATTCCTCACCTATTGCCCCTACATTTCGAAAGCCGGTAGGAGCAGGTACGTTACTTTCATATTTGAGTGCCCCCATCCCCCCGGGAGGGGAGCAAACTCAGCAATTATTAGAGATCATGCAGTAAACATCATTAGTCAAGTGTATTAAGATTAAAAGAGGCTGAATTAATGTGCATGTTTCCCAGGCGGGGCTTATTTCACTACCATTCGAATGCGCTGTAAACACAACAAAAGGCCAAATCTGATCGTCAGGCCTGCCGATCGTTAAAGGGGCATTGGACAAGTTCACCATCATCCCCAAGTTTCCCCCAAAACATTTTGAGATTTTTGCATCATTTAAAGTATTAGTGGTAAAAATGACAGCATGCAAAGTTTCATTGTCAAATTCAAACCCTATTTACCAAAATATTTAGATGTTCTCTTATTTTTAATTATCGTTGTCGACAAATACTGCCCTATAGATGAATTTCTAGAATTGATCTTTTCCGGAGATCTAATAAAAATTCCAAATTTCTTTTGATTTTTCTGCAATCTATGATGTGAAAGGAATGTTTTACAAACAAATCTTTGGCTCTTTCTCATTGTATAGCATAAATAAATACGTTTAGAGAATAGCCTCATACCCAAAATCAACAAATAAAATAAAATTCAAATTTTTGACTTTTTTGAAGGTTTTGATCAACATTTTCCCGATATCTGGTAATTGACTGTTATTTTCTAACTTAGGAAGTGTAAATCATCCACAAACAAAATTTCAAAATTTTGTCCAATGCCCATTTAACTTCCATCTCTTGGCTCTTTGTAATGTTTTGAAGGGCTTGATGAATTTTCTCCATGTGGAATCCATTGCATTGTACAATAATGAAGGGTTTTACATCTCGCAGTGAAATCTAACCATACATGTACAAACGTATAGCTACGAGCTATTTTGATGCTAAGATGCATCTTAATTGTTAGTGAAATCACCTCCTGCTGCATTAAGTTATAAATACACAGAAATTTGATACAAATAGATAAAGTGTAATAAATTTTTCAGATAACTATCATTTGTAGAGAACAAATTTTACTATTATGTTTTTTAAGTACTTAAAATCTAAATTATTATTAGAAATTTATGGCAAAGTTATGATATGACTGCATTTAGATATATGCTAATGATATCCTTATACAGGGTGTAACATTTCACTTCGTATCTCCTGTGAAATATGTTGTAACATGAAATGAAAACATATTTAGAAAGGGGAAATTGCTAGAAATTTGTTAATACCATATATATTGCCTTTTACCCACTCTTTATGATAAAACAACTTGCATGCACAACCATTGGCATGGGGAAGGTTAAAATTTTAGGGGGGGCGGCTAATTTTTTTTATTCAACATTTTTTTTGAGCAAAAATGGTCGGAGGAAAATAATGATTTTTTTGTAATGCGCGCGTAGCACATGAAAAAAATCTGTCAAATCGGCTAATTTCAGCTACAAATTGTTAAAAAAAAAAATCTTGAAATTTGCGCAAAAGTTACAATTGATACTGAAAATTGACATAATGTCTGAAAAGTTGCGCGCTTCGCTTCGATTTTTCACATTTAAAATATCAAAACGAAGGAAAAATTTCAATTTCCTTTCTTTTTCTTTTTTTTTTTAAGAGGGTCCGTGCCCCCCCTCGTGAAATGTAGAAAGGGACACCTCCCCCCACTTCTGCCGCCTATGCGTACAACAACATATACTCGCACCTCGTTCACAGACAGTGCCTGGTTGTATTATGCTGGGAAAGCCACGCAAGCTTGGTTTGGGTAGGGACGTGCTACTGGGAAATTGGCCCATAAAATTCAAATTTCCAAGAAAACTGGGCCTTCTATTAAAGATTTCAAATGTGTATTCAAGATTCCAGATACATTATCCTTTAACTAGAACTAGTACCGTTCCGTTGATCGCCCATCCACGGATCGCCCCTCCCACTGAAATAAAATGTTTAGGTTTATAATCGATACTATGAATTTGATACAGGCACTTGCAAAAATGTTATCCAGAACTCACCAGGGTGAGGCTGGGGTATTGTAGTAATTTGCAAGGGGCTATAGCAAGCGTATTTTGAAAGGGTGAAAGAATACAACAACATACATTCAACATAAATGGATCAGTGCATGTTATTAGCCTATTGCTTGGTTTCGCCATTTGGGGAGAGCCTCGACCTGGCTTGTAAGATTAATGGGAAATTGCATATTGTGCAATTAACAGATTGATCCCCTCTTTCAAAAACCAAGGGGGTACTTACATTGGTGGAAGGTACAGGTATGTGCCGCCCTCAAGACCCAGGTACCCGCTCGTCATGAGGTTAGCTGGGTACAAGGTCTGCCGACCGATTACCTGAATTGGACAATAAAATCATAGAATTTTGATCACAAAATACAATCGGAGAAAAATCCGAATTTTTCGAGTAATACGACATCGTATTGTTGTAGAAGATCTGTTAAACATCCTTTCTAACATTGTTAAGGCTCAATTATCAATGATGACTGGAAAATAAGTCGAGTACCCGGGCAGCAAATTACAGGGAAAGTCCCTGGCCTACTTCTGATACCTTGATTGTACCAAAATTTACATCAAATTCAGCTCAGCATACGTACCATGCTAGGACATATTGCAATAAAATTTAGTCATGAAAAAGAAAATGTTAAATTGGCATTGGCATATACAGTCATGCCATTAAATTATGGTCAGAAAAAGCACCCACATTTTGTGATTAGGCCATAGATTTACAGGGGAGAAACAATGCATGCCGCCATTTTCATTCCGGCATGGAGACAAAATTGGGGGTATTCGGGTTTTTACCGAAAGCTTGCCGGTGATGCATTGCACCTTGTCATAATGCGCGTATCTTGAAACACGCACACACGCTTTGCATGCAGGTTGGCGTACTATGTGCGTAAAGTATTATTTGCGCAGGTTGCCTCTACGCGTAACCAAGTGTCGGTGCTCGGAGTTGATTTTGGCGGGAGCCGAGTACCCCCAATTTGAGCTCCATGGCTGACGACGCCATTACATGGGCTGGTATATAAAGCCTGGCATCTCCTTTATAAATCTATGGATTAGGCTCTTTTTTTTTAATAAATAAGTAAAAAACACCCAAAATAGGATGGAATTGGGTGTTGTTTGTTAGTTATTTTAAATTTTGTTTAAGTTACACCAAAATTAGGGAAAACTTTACCAGTCCGGTCATGTTGACTATACCTTCAAAAGTATATCATTTCTCTCTAGGACCAGAGAGCTTAGCATTTGACTCCAATTGGAGTGTTGCAAAGTATCTAAGCAGAAGCAGAAGCAATCAATAATCAAGTTTTTGAGGCCCTTGTTATGGCATCAGTATTAGGCCAAGAAAAAAAAATTGTGTTGCCCTCAAGTGGAATTTCTGAAAAAATTAGTCGGTTGGTCGGAAAATATATATTTTTAAATAATTCTTTTAAAAAGCACCTAAATTATGAAATGTTGGTGCATTTTCCACTATTTTCAAAATATTTTCTCAAAAAACACCCAATCTGAGCAAAATGGGCGCTTTCCCAACCCCCTTTTTTTTTTTTGAATTTTTGAATAGGGTCAGTCGCTGAGGGCAACACAACTAATTTTTTTCCGGCCTTATTGAACTGTGTAATAAGCATTAAAAGAGCCTTGCAAGTTAAGAATTCTCATCACATTGACTACACCCTTGTCTTCATAGATAGAGACATTTCAATCAGCAAATTGCATCAACTGAAGTCCCTTAGGGATGGGAGGGGCGCATGTATCCTATCTATCTTCTGATCCCAAGGCACCGGCTACATGGTTGGGTACGTGATTAGGCTAGCCTAGGAGAACGAGGGGTGCTCAAACAGTTTGTGGCCTTAGGTAGAATGAAATGAAATATGCACTTTTAACCCGGGGAGGGGGGGTCTTCAAAATTTTTTGTATGGGTATGTGCCTGTCGGACTTTGAAAAACTGACCATCTCTATACCTATTTTTGGCTCAAAAACCCACCCATCAATATACCAATTTTGATGGAAAAGCACCCAATTTATGAATATTTGGTGCTTTTTTTTGCAAATTTCCCCCAAAAGCACCCAACTTATGAAATTGGGTGCTTTCATCTGAGACGAAAACCACCCGATCGCTATACCAAAATCTGTGAAAACTCACCCCAAAAGGCAAGCACATATACGTATATCTTGGCAATGTAAGAACCTTCCCCCCCCCCCCAACTTTTAATATGTAATGTAAGATAACTCAATTGATGAATATTTGGAAAGTCTCAAGTAAATATCTGCTTTGGTTTATATTTTACAGAAACTTTATCAATCTTCCCCTTGTTGAAATCTACAGCCAAAGTAGATTTTCATGCTATTTGAAATAGTATTTTTTTCCATGTCTTAACTCCCTTTCTTTTGTTGAATTTGTTGGATGTATAGCGCCTTGAAGAAATTTTTTTGATAATAATGCATGTCAGTTAAATTATGTTGGTTCTTCAGATTTCAAGGTTAAAAAATGGTTTTAAATGGTTAAGTTTTAAGTTTTTTAAGAATTTTAAAAACAGCTCGCTATAGTAATATGCACATATTTTCTTCTATTCGGACTAGCTAGCTGTTATTGTAATTTGGACTGGCGAGCCATTTTTAACATTCGGACTAGCAAGTTTTATTTTAAATTCGGACTGACAAGCCTGTTTTCATATTCGGACTAGCGAACCTTCGGACTAGCGCGCTGTTTTTTCCGACTAGCAAGCCTTTTTCAAGGTTATATTTTCCCCATTGAATAAAGTTTCGGACTAGCGAGCTTTCGGACTAGCGAGTCTGCTCATCTGCTTCTACCTCAGGCCACAAACTTATTGAACACCCCTCATAGTGTGTGGAAACTTGAGCAGAATTGTGTCTATCCTGACTGCGTTGATTGCTGGCTTAATTAATTGTTATTTGAAGTAATTTACTCTGTCAGAAGTAAGTGTGCCATGCTTCCCCCAAGTCCTACAGGAATGGATTGGGCTCGCGGGATTGGGTTTAATAAGCTGTTACAGATAGTGTTCATTTTCCCTCTGAATGAATAGTGTCTTGTTCTAAACACTGGTACATTGTAACAGGTTGATATGCCAAGTGCATCTTGTTCATTTAGTTGTTTTTTAAGTTGAGTTCGAAAAGTATTCAATGATTTAGCAGATTTTAACACTTAAGTGACCAAGGTATTTCCCAACCGTTGGTGCCC
>JXSR01S013600.1:34086-45063 GCA_000969725.1 Ophiothrix spiculata
AAAAAAAGATATGAAAACAGTGTTTCTAGTTTCAAAATTTAAAAAAGATTTTGTTTCTACACACGTGATGGGAAAACAAATTATTTTTGATGAAATCGTTTCTCTTTTAATATGTATTAAATTATCTCTAAGAGCTTTGTTTGGTCTTTTATCTGGTAAATCCATCTGAGGTAATAAAGTTAGGATAGGAAACACACCACCATCAAAAATGATATATTGCAAGTTAATTCTCTCTCAATTTGAGCTATTTGTGTGTAAATTTTTGCACTTTTTTGGATTTTACTACACTTTTAAGCTTTGTTTAGAGCATTTCCATAAATATTTAATTCTAGGTGGAATCTAGGCTAGTCTCTTTAAGTTTTAAAAATTAAAAGTAACATTTTTATGGATTTAGTTTTGACCTCTCCAGTTTTCTCCATTATTCAAGACTTAATCAGCCATAGACGTTTCAAAAGGGTCTATTAGATTTGTATTTTTTTTAAAATTTGATTTCTTACTTTTATCTGCAAATCAAAACTACAATGTTACTTTCTTTTATACACTGAACTTGAGGTCATTAATCACTGAAAACACTGCTGCCAGAAAGTATTTCCACACAAAACCTTTTAGCCAATCTCGAGAGGTGTTTATCAGACTTTCATAATTTTTGGACAGAATCTATATTTTATAATTATCTATCTAGACTCAAAGCAGAATTGCACTCGATGGCTCGTATTCCAAAAAGGTATTTAGGTAAACCAACTGTCCATGAATGATATGCAACGTTGCAGCTTTCAAGCTGAACACTGTTGACTAGAAATTAAAACCAACGTTTAGCTAAACAACTTTCTGGAATACGGACCAATGTATTTAAAAATATGGTGTGAAATGCATCAACTGTAGCCTGCATATAAAAAGTAGAGTTGAAATACATTTCTGTGGATTTGTTTAAACACATATAACCTGAAAACGTTCTCTGGTTGCACAATGATAATGAGGTAATGAATAATTGATAATTTACATTCTCATGAGATTTTTACTTGAGGTGTGTTTGTATGCCGCTTGCGGCCCATGAAATCAGTAATGGAAGATCAAATATCAGAAGAAACGTTGATTTATATATGTGATGGCTCACCCTGAAAGGGGGGGGGACTTTGAAGATGATATCAATTTTGATTTAATCATTTCATCTGTTACAGCATTTTCTACGCTTTAAAATGACACCTTACTTGTTGAAATTGAACAAGGCGATCAAATTTTACAACAGAAAATCTGCTGAAAATTCTTATTATTTTCTTTATTTTTTGCTGCCTATTTTCATCAGTTTCTCGAAAAGTTGTCTGTCACAAAGTCCCCCATTTCAAGGTGAGTCATCACGTATATTGAATAAATAAGTCACCTATACAAGCATGAATCTTTGATGATTATAGGTCGTTTTATATAACAAATAAGTAACGTTTTTAATTATGCGGCTGTGTATATCAGTTCACCTTGGTTAATGTGGAACAATTTGGAAGTAATTATGACACTACAATATCTTTTGTAGTAGAATGTAATGTTGCTAAAGTATGGAGTCAAATTACCGTATTCGTCCTAATTAGCGCCCTGGGCGCTTAAGTCAGTCATTCTCAGGGGGCGCTTATTAAAATGATCAAATGAAAGTCAAAATTGGGTGTTTACACACATAAACATTAAAAATGCAGTTTATTGGAAGTCAAAATCATCATCCGAAGCCAGAAGCTTTATATGGTAACTTTATTTCGATTTTTTTGACTGAAATTAGTTGTACAGGTACACTAAAAAGGGTGCGCTTAGACAAAAGCTACTTGTAACATTCCGTAGGGTGCGCTTATTAGGGGATAGGCGCTTATTAGGACAAATACGGTAGTAGGTCTGTTCAAATAGTTTGTAAATTAATGTTAAAGACAAAGGTTTTGTTTACAAAAGTGTAATTGACAAAAGAAGTATCAATTTTACTGCACTAAAGAGACCTGTCAATCAAAGTATTGGATAGCCTATTGTCTCCGTGCTATGAGTAAAATCAAAAGCAAAGTAGCCAGATCTTTTTGCTTTTGCTTTCGCTCATATAAACTCAAAAGAATTATTACGAATAGCAAACTCTCAACGAGTAGACGTAAAAACCAGCCTTACCTAGGGCCAAATCCAGCCTTGGGTGGATATTATGGTCTCAAGAGGGGAGCGTGGCTGAGCGGTTAGAGCACGGGTCTCGTAATACAGAGGTTGTGGGTTGAGCCCTGGGCCAGGCGGTTTACGTCTCCTTGAGCAAGAAACTTTACTCTAATTGCTCCGTGGTTCGGATAGTCACCTTAACCTGTTGGTCCCCTGTGCGGTGCGAATGCTCCTTCTTGGGGCGCTACATACAGTGTATACCTTGTGAGTCATGATGTTATAAAAATGTGAACAATTTCAAAACTTGGATGCTAAAAACTATTGAGTCAATGAGGACCTTCTGCAAAATTTAAGCCTTTTTTATACTCTCCAACTTTGAACTTTAAAATATCCTGAATCTGGTCTGGACCTACTATCAACTATGAGGTGCAGCTTATATTCTATTATCAGATTAGGGCCTAAAAAAATTGTTGTCTTTTCCGGCTGACCCAAATTCGGGCAAAAATCGAGTCGGGATTTTGTTTTACAATCTTTTTTCTACTAAACGTCCTATTTCTAGCGCAGAAACTCACAATAGTGTGTTATGCTAACAAATTGTTGGTGTCCTGTCAAAAATAATTAAACTGTGATCTTGCAATGTTGTCATTTGACTTTAACATGCATTGTTTTTAGAGATTTTAGAGGTCAAAATCTCCTTCAAGGGGGAAAAAAAGAATCCTGACCGACTGACCCAAATTTAAATTTTTTCCTTAACTGGCAACACAACAATTTTTTTCTTGGCCTATTATTGAAATCATTAAATTTCATACAAAACAAATCTTCAGGGTGCATATCGTGTGACACTATGCAGCGATTAGCGATAGAAAATATGCACTGCGCGTGTCTTGATTGGTCGATAAACTCCGCGATCGCATGAAGAGATAAGTCTTCCATACTATGCAAGGTGATACACTTGTTTACTCCACGCATTTATTGCGTTCACATGTTCATGATTAGTAGGAAATTTAATGACTTCAATAATAATAGATGTGTCTATAAATGAACATTTGAGTGTACGTGAAGCCCGTATGTAAGAATAAAATTGTTATAACTGATTTTTCAGAGTCACATCTATATTGTATGAAATATATTGTTTTCTATAATGATCAGTACAGATCTTGTTTATAACTTGTATGTCAATAAACAAATTTATTTTGATTTGAAACATGTAATGCCAATTTCCTCTTCAGTGTTTATTTGTGTGATTATCAATATTTTCCTGCAATTTTCCCAGAAAGTTCTGTGGAACTGTCTGATGTATGAATATATTTAGCCTAAATGTAGACGCTAAACTTAAGACAGCAGACATGCTTGTTGTTTCTGAAGGCACCATCCGATGTTCATGAGAAAATTTGGAAGATATTGAGATATATATTTTAAAGTACTATAATATATCTTTGTATAGCTCCTTAACCTTTTGCAACATGCAAGTACATTCAGTAAATCTTGAAGTATGCAAGAAGCTACGGAAGCATTTTTAAAAGTGCCATTTGACTTGTCATGATGGTGAGATAACTTTTCATGCTATGGCGACATATTGTCACCAATGACCATTTATGTCGACATGGCAAGATAAATTTTCTTGCTACGGCGACATATTGTCACCATTTATGTCGACATGGCAAGATAAATTTTCTTGCTATGGCAACATATTGTCAGCATTATGTCGACATGGCAAGGTAAATTACCACGCCAAGTCGACTTAGATAGCAATGGACTATCATTACCGTTGACTGACATGGCGAGATTGATTATCATGTCATGTCGACTTAGCAAAAATAGATGTTGACATGACGAGATGCAGGGCAGGTTCAGATAGCAGGGCCGAACACCACGACCCAAACCAAAGCCGGGTGCTCGCCAAACTGTGGTCATGCTGTGCCTGCAACATAAATACTTGAGTGCCTTTTCATCTTTGCCTTTACCTTTTCATCATCAACATGCAAAAAAGTATTATAACTTCATAGTTGGAGGAACCACCAGTTATGTTTTGTCCCCCCCCCCCAGTTCCATCAGCCAGTGTTTTTAAGGAAAAAAACCAAGATTGTTATATCCAAATTATCTGTTATCAGGAATTAAAATCTAATTTAGGTCATATCATACAAATTGAACAAGCTGGCAAAACTAATTCAGTATCGAAGTGTTAAGTGTCATCCGATTATCACCCAGACAACTGGATCACGCTTTCTTGTCTTGAACCATGATCGAAATGATCACCACACAAAAGTATTGCACTTGCCGTTGTCAGGAAATGTGCATGATCCAGTAACTGAGTGAGTTACGTAATCACTTCGATACTGAATAGGAAATGAAAGATGTTTGTACAGGGTGTCCCTTATAAAATTACCTTATAATCTTTGCATGTAATTTTTTTGAGTTTAACGGATAGTTAGAAAGTATGTAAAGGTTGCCAAACATAACTTTTGTTTTACACTACCACACTACCGATTGAAATGCTGAAACAAACGGTATCTGAAAGTTCAATTCATGAGCTATAAAATGCAATCTTCACTGGACGGGCGAGCAGCTGACCCGGTGTAAAAGATTTCGTAGTCCCCCCTGGAATCAAAATCCACCCTCCATAGAACATAAGGCTTCGTACCATTGGCTGTACCATATGTCATGTGCCTTGTCTCGTTTCCATTGTTTGTAATTGTGCGGCACAATACAGACAATAAACACCGTTCTGCTTAATGATCATATCATTGACCTATGTACGGCAGATGATTCTTATGGCAGCACCAACAATCAACATGTTCATACTTGGTAAGCACCAGGTCATAGGAATATCTGCCGTAACAAAGTCATGATCACTAAAGCAGAACGAAGTTTATTGTCTGTGTTGCGCCTCACATTACAAACAATGGAAAACGAAATAAGGCATACAGCATATGGGTACAGCCAATGGCCTATACGAGGCCTAACGGAATAAAGCATGAGAGTTGTTAGCATACTGTAGAACCCAGAAATAGAGCGAGAGACTACCATTCCTTTTTAACACCGGCAGCCGAGGAATCGAACTAACCGTAACCTTGAATAGTATGATACTGAAGAAATTACTGCTACATAAAAACCACAAAGGTGTTCAGAGAACGTTTCGGAGAATTTTAGTAATAGAATTAGTATAGAATTATAGTGCCCTGGTAGAAATCGAGTACAATTCTAGTACAAGATTGGAACGTGCACATTTTAAACATCATTCGAGAACACTTTAAGTACAATTCTAGTACATGTTTTTGTACTAGAACTGTACTTAAAGTGACTCGAATGATGTTCCAAATGAACACTTTCAAATGTTACCGCAATATCTCAGCAAAATAATCACGATGAATCAAAGTAGAAAATGAAAAAAGAAGAAGAAGAAAAAACACCCGAAACGAGAAAGAAAACGTTAGTTTTGAGGTACAGACGGAAAATCTCTTCATTTACAACCCCAAACCACAAAACCACACTCGAAAAAATTCGTATTCAATTGATTTAAGAGCAAGTCTTCAAAATGTCATTAAAAATAGGTCATTTTATATGCCTATAATTGTTCGGATAGAATTAATATATTGAAAAATTCAATCATTTTGAATGAAACATTACTATTAAAAAATACATAAATGAACTAAAGAAAAATATTTCAAATAGTCAAATTTGTCGATTTTCATTCTTCAACCCTCCTATGTAAATTCCATAGGCCTGCCATGCGTGGTTTATAAAAGAACAGGGCACCGACCAGCCAAAGTGATTTTTTCTATATAAGCGGGTTTCCTGCCGGATTAATTTGAATCCGCTTAATCCCACACTCGGATATACTTTTACAGCTGAGATATCCGAAGCAGCAAATCAACTCTAATAACTTTGGATTGCTTTTCTTATCTTTTATGAAAATTTTGTGCCACATTTTTTTGAATTTAAGTATGTCTGAATGTACACGTGCGAAAACATAATTTGAAAAGTGGGACTGTCTCCTGCTCTAAATTAGATGACTTTAAATTCTTTGTTTGTTCATTTTTTTCCTCTTTATTTTTTTTTATTTTTTTGAATTATAATGTGGTTTGCTCCCAGGAATTTGGTTTCAGTCAGATATCAGCTCCCGTAAATGTCCACACCACTGTTTGATCGGTTCATTGATTAATTTCTGGGATAAGGTGTTGAACTGTAATATTTGTTTCCATAATTTATTTTCACATTTTAACTCAAAAAATGCTCATTCTAAATCAAAAAACCTCATTCTTAGCCCATATTTAGATTTTTCATTATTGGTGGCGCTATTCATTTTTAAAATTAATTTTATGCATATTGCATAAATTTAATATTTGTTGTGTGAATTTAACATGAATAAAATTTGTTTTTGGTCTCCTTTACCTTATCCATGTACTATGTGACAAATGTCAAAACTATTAGGGTCATAGATTCTTAAAACCTTGAAAATTGATTTATAGAAATAGCGCCACCAATAATGTGCTTTTAACATTAAATGGCTATATATTATTAGTGATCAAACAGTGGTGTCCAATGGTTTATTATCTTTTATGCATGAAAAATTACCAGTATCGCTATCTAGGCGGTAGGTATGAATATTCATAATGCTGGGTACAAGATTTTAAAATTGAATTAAATCACTGAAAGAAGTCTGAATTTCAGAAAATTTTACGCAAAGCAGATAAAATAAAGCCTTAAAACATTTTACAATTTTAAAAAGTTTCACATGAAAAACTGTATGTCCAATACCGAGACATTCAACGGAGTGTTTATTTTGAACAAGAGCGATGAAAAGTTGGGTCTCAAAATTTAAGCTAAAATTAACACTTAGGCCTATCAGTATTATATATTTTAACTGTACCGCTGAAAACAAAGTTTAAACCTTTGTGTGTTAGTTTACCCGAAAATCTTACGACAAATATTGATAAAACAGATTTGATTTAAGGGTATATTTTTGGTCCATACACACTCAAATTTCCCGGAAATTTGAGTGTGTGATGATCAGTGCGCATGCGTAAACAATTATCAGTCCCGTGGACTAACGGTGTTTGCATCAGACTCTAAATCTGAAGACCATGGGTTCGAGTCCCGCATATTGTAAAATGTGTCTCATTTGCTTAAAATGGCCATTGTCCTTGATAAATGTGTACAAAAATAGGCTTTTTTACCACTTCAACCTGTTGCCGTTTTGATATGATATAGGATATACAGGCACTTAGAAACTCTTTTTAGAATGGCTATATATTCCTACCAACAATAACTGATTTTAGTATGTCTGACCTTAGATTTTTGCGCGAATTGGTGAAATTCAATAACTTGAACTGTTGTCCGTACACAAGAATAAACTCAAATCAGCAATTTTGACTCAAACAACGGCTCATTTTACTTACACTGTATATTTCCATATCATTTAGAAAGTTAATTTCAACCCATATGGACATGTAAAAGCAGTAACAAAGTCCAGTCTTTCCATTCGTTGAATGGTTTTTGTGCGAATTTAAAGTTTGCATACACTTATATTGCCCATTTCTGGACTTTTCCCCATCATACGTTTGTATAGCGAGTGCTGTGTTGAAGTGTTCAGTGATGCAGTAAAAAATATTAAGCGATTAAATAGTGAGACAAGTTTTCCATATGCATAGTCGTTTTGTAAATTTCTATATTTTTTTTTTCGCAGGCAAGTATGAAGAGCAGATGTTAGGCACCTTTCATACACCACATCAGCGTATTTTTTTCTATGTTTTTTCTTCAATTTTAAAGTCTTATAGGCAAAATCTATTTTTCAAATTTCATCAATCTGAGTTTTCATATTTTTACTAGCAGAATCGACCAAACTGACGTCTTTTTATCTTCTAAAACAAAAGTGATGTAAGGGTTGAAATTGGTTCGTTTAAAAAGGCTCAAAATCGTTGATTTTTATAGAAAATAACATATAATGCATCATTTTTATCAATAGCAAAAACATTCAATTACATTGTAATGGAAAAACTCAAAATTCTCTGAAAAAAATGTCTGCCTCCCCGCTCTCTCCCCCCCCCCCCCAAATGAAATCAAGAAAAGTACAGAGTTTCAATATACAGTACATTAGGAATGTAACTGTGCAAAATTTAACCCCTTTTATTTGTGAGTTTGTCAAAATTTTCCAAAATGGCGCAAATTTAGCAATAATTTAAGAAAAAAACTCTTTTTCACCAAAATAGTACAATTGTGTATGAATTTTAGCACAATTTGGATGATTTGCTACATGAAAAATTTTTTGGGTACCTTTTTGTGTCTGAACAAAACTCTTTCGCCCCAGCAAAATTGTCTTTCCCCTACTCGCCCCTCAACTGAAAATTTGTAGTTACGCCACTAAGATTAGATTTCGTAATACCTAGTAACGTGTCTTAGCAACGGGCGGGGGTGGGGGTGGGGGTTGGGGGGAGTAGACAATGATTTGGGATATTTCCAGAGTGATACGGTATGAAAAAAGTATTAAAAAAAGAGAGGGGGGAACACGCGTTTTTACGTGTAGTTATATTAATAATTGATGATTTCTCCTAGAAAGGAACGTCTTTTCCGTTTTCTTATTGCTTCAACATTCAATTTTTTTCCCGATATGATTTCTTCGTCTATGCCATAGTGTAACCTTTAAGAAAGTAGGTTCGGACTTTAAAAACACCTTAATCAAGACTTATACTTGTAGGCCTATATACGTGCTTGGTTTTCTGATACTGTCTGGCGCTAAATATGCTATCACTTCACAAACCTTATTACACTTTGGACATTATTCACTTGTCCAAACATTAAGTCACTCAGTACTGACAGATTCTGTATTAGCCAATCACAAACAAGAATTATTATTACTCATTACAGATGTCGACTATTATGTCCTCCAAATTTCTTCATATTGGGCAAACTACTGAACGGATATTTATGAACCAAAGCTTAAAATAATATGTGCTAGTCCGCTAATGACAAGTGATGGCATGGAAGTCAGTAGTAGGACGAAATACGTGCCAGATCCCTTCGTACATGAGAATGCTTGCCCCTAGTGATATGGGTGCTTTTTTCCGGTCTGCATGTCGACGGCAAGTTTTGATATATTCAACTTTACAAATTATTTGATTTGTCATTTCTTTAAGAAAAGCGCATTAAAAATAAATTAAACACATGTTATAGTAGAGAGTCTTGGGAAGGCAGGACTTTACCTGATCAATATTTGACGTCATGACAACGTTGTGTTTCGTGTTCTTTCTCCTGTCTCAAGCAATGTGATAAGGCCAAGTAACAAAAATAACCAGTTGATCGTCCGGACTTTTCTGAAAAGTTGGTGAGGGAGGCCCTTATTATTTGTTATTTTGTTATTTTTCCCAAGATGGTCGCCATGTCCAAGATCATGCCACCATAACGTTTTCGAAGATGATATTATGGTATTTCAGGATTATTAAAGTGCAATGAGGATCCTGTTCACTTGTCAGTGCCAATTAAAAAGTGTTTTGTTGATTTTTTTGTTTTATTTTGGGGAATTTTAAAAAATAACAAATAACAAAAAAATTGGCGCGGCGTCAAAAATCGGTGAGGGAGGGGACGATCAACTGGTTATTTTTGTTACTTGGCCTTAAATAAGGACAAAAGGAGTCAATATGAACGTGGAGATGTGATGTTTGTAAGGCCTGTGGCCACCCAGGTTATCACGTGGCACGTCATGCGCGCGTGACCTGGAACTTGTTACTGGTATAAGACACTTAAGATAGGCCAATTATTCACTCTTAGAAAAAAGGTTCTCTTAAGAACCTTTTTTTGTCCCACAGGGAGATCCCTTTCGTCTTAAAGGTTCTGCAACGAACCCTTTGATGGTTCTTTGTAGAACCTTAAAAAGTGCAAGTAGACCATCAAGGCCTAATTTACTTTCAGTCTTCACATAATCTGCAAATGAAGGGAAGAGCAGGCATAGTTGGTCCTTTAAAGTATTGACACATGTTTTTGCTTTACTAAAAACATTTTTTCCTGTTTTACCAAGAACCTTCGAGGGTTCCCTGGTCATTGTTCAAAAAGCTAGGGTTCTTGAAACTTACGGAACCATTCTGGGGGAATAAAGAACCCTTTTTGAACCTTTTCTGGTTCTACATTGAACCCAATCATTTTTTGACCAGGTTCTTTGTTCAAAATGGTTCCGTAAGCTTCAAGAACCCTTTATGAACAAAGACCAGGAAACCCTTCAAAGGTTCTTGGTAAAACAGGAAAAATGTTTTTAATGAAGCAAAATATGTGTAAATACTTTAAGAACTATAACTATGCCTTCTCTTCCCTTCATTTGCAGATTATGTGAAGACTGAAAGTAAATTAGGCATTGATGGCCTACTTGCATTTTTTAAGATTCTACAAAGAACCATCAAAGGGTTCTTAACAGAACCTTTTAGACGAAAGGGATCTCCCGGTGGGACAAAAAAGGGTTCTAAACAGAACTTTATTTCTTAAAGTGTTTGCTCTTATAAATTAATTTCTGGGACATCTTATTAAGTATTAAGCATTACTGAAATTCTATAAGAAACTTCATCATATTTCTACTATACATAATTTCTATCCCACCCATTCTTGATCGTTTTCTATGATATATTTTTTTTCATTTGTCTCTTTTCAAATTCAACGCAAAAGACGCCGGTGTATTTTTACCAACCCAAGTAAAGAAATTGAATTTTTCAACTTTGTTTTTGAGCAAAACTTTGCCTGTCAGAGACGAGATTGAAACCAACTTCACAGGTGCGCATCCAATTTACTGATTGTGATGTCGCGATTGTTACGGCTGATTGCCACCCTTACTATCCCTCCCTTCCGCTGAATTACAAGACTATGGCACGACTTCGGGTATCGGGGGAA
>JXSR01S013602.1:7980-22309 GCA_000969725.1 Ophiothrix spiculata
TCCATTATAGTTTTAAAAATAGTTTGCCTCAAATTAGTGCCCTGTGATCTTCACCAATTCTGTCTTTTGCAATTTTTGAAGTACTCCTTTGTCCAAAATATAGAGGATCTAACAAAAATAATAATAATTAATGAAGGGTATTTATACCGCCTACATTCACCCAAACATCAGCTGCAGACGAAACCTACCAAGACGGGTATGGAATCAGCAAACCAAATTCACAAACAAAACTGGCTAGCTGCATTGGTGAAGGGGAAGTATAGAAAGTACTATATCAACCAAACTTGCCACATCAGTAGTGTGCCACTCTGATAATGAACAGAAAAGGTCGAAGAAAAATCTCCATGGCCTTGACGGGAATTTAACCGAGGACCTACTGCACCCAAAGCAAGAGCCCTAACCATATTAACCTACCAATGAGTCTCACTACTCCTACCATATTGTTCCTAATAAACGCCTATGGGCGGCGACATTTCTTGAAGGGTGGGCGATTATTAGAGACCAATTTTCAACTTCAAAATTTGCACAAAATCGCTAAGTAAGCTTAACAATTAGGGCAACTTACTGTTATATGGCCCCCGATAACCCGGAAGTAGGCCTACTGACAATTTTTCATCATTTCCGGGATCGCGACCTCATTGGTACCGTTTCCTACTACTAGCAATTGTTGGTTAAAGCTTGATGATACACGAAAATGCTACAAAATTGAATGTTTTTTAACACTTCTGTTTGAAATTTTTTGGGGTGGGCGTTTAATAGAGACTGGGTGTTTATTAGGAACAATACGGTATCAGATACATTCTTTGTACAAATGTTGACAAAACCCTTTGACTGTAGAGTAAACCTACCAAGACTGGTATGGAATCAGCAAACCAAATTCACAAACAAAAACTGATTTTCAAAATATTCAGTCAACTTTTCAATGTATAACCTTAAAAGGTGTATGGTCTGATTGCTTCAACTTTTTTTTCATTTCTCATAACCCATACCATGTGAAATTTCAAGGCTGACTTACGTTCTGTTTTGGAGATATAAATGAAAATGTGTCTAATTATGGTATGGTAACCATTAATAATAATTTTACACAGTAACATATTGGCAGCTCCAAAATATAAAATTGCACATAAAATCAAAATGGTTTGACCGATTTATCTGAAAATGGAGGGGTGCAAAAAATTTCAAAAAAGAGGACCTTTTCAAGGTGAAATTTTCGTTTTGGTCAACCTGATTTCTGTTGTTTTGGAAAAGTGACAAGCAAAAAAACCCCCAAACAATATAAGGCTTTATGTGGTTGGGGTTCTTTTTATGGATCTTTTTGTACTTCTTGGCAGACCATTTAGGCACATTGTCATTTTTTTTTGGGGGGGGGGGATTCTGGCCTGGTTCAATCTATAGTTAACTTATCAACACCAGTGCTGAATGAGGTTAGTTCATTTGTGAACCTACCAATATGGATATACTAAATAAAAGGCAAAACAAATGTTGTTTAATTAGTCAAAGTTAAAACAACTTTTCTGTGTGTTTAATAAAGTCATGCCTAATTAATCAATTTTCAAAACAACTGCCATGATAACAAAGTAATAAGCAACCCATTACTAACAGTCATCATATGTACAGAGTAAATATCCCTAAATCATATGACAGACTTATAAGAATTAAATACTGGTAATACTGGATCTATTTTATGAAATTCTCTAAACATGAAACTGCAAGAGTCAAAACATGTTAGATTGGTTATCATGAAAATTTTATTGTTTGATCTTTAGAACTGAAAATGGTTAAGTCTTTTGTATTTTTTGTTCACATAAAACCAATTTTGATTTTATGCTTGTAATTCAGATGTAGGCCTCCCTTTTTTTTTGGGGGGGGGGGTGTGATGACAACTCTTTCCAGCTTTTGGTGACCTTTTGTTATCTCCTGAATATCAGTTTGTATTTGTTTTGTTACACTTTGAGATGATGCAAATGATATTGGAATAAAATTGATTTGATTTGATCAGGTTGGTAATGTATGTCACAATATAGTGAACCAAAAATCTATGACACAACAGCACATGTGATGACATCAGTGATATTTCAACAAATCATTTCCACCTGATTTTTTTTCAATTTGAATTCTTTAAATGTATACACTGGAAAGTTCAAATAATCAAGAAAAATATCTCATGTAGTATCACCTGAATCCAATTGTTTGCTTGGCCCTTGGCTTAAAGAATGTTGACCTTTACAGCAAATATTAGCTCTGTTTTTTCTGGTCTACTGAGTGAATTAGTGGGTCTGCCAATAGACTATATCAAAGATTACACATGTAGTATTATATAGGCCTATGTACAATATAACTTAACAAGCAATTCACAGGGATTTAATTTTAAGACTAATTTAGACATATGAAAATTGATGGGATATGCTGTAAACCCGGGGGGGTACTTACATTGACGGAAGGTACGGGTATGTGCCGCCCTCGAGACCCCCTTTTCAAGCCTCCTCTTCCGCTCCCCAAGATGCTCTTTTCAAGATTACCCCAGTTCCGAAGACCCCATTTTCAAAGAAAATGATTCAAAAATGTATTTTATCATGTTTTCAAGCTAATTTTGAGCGATTTTTAGCTCAAATAGTCGTAGTTTTATGGGAAAAAATCAGTTCCTGAGACCTCAATTCGGGAAAAAAATCAGTTCCATAGACCCTCTTTTTGAACAAAATCCGTTCTGCAAGACCCTATGTTCGATATCGCGGATCTCACATACCTACCAAAATTTTTTCGAGTACCCCCCCCGGGGCTGTAAAGTGAAGAGGAAACAATCTAGCAAATTTGAATTTATCACTATCAGCAATATTCCTGGCATTTAATTTCACTAGTTTAGAGCATTTAACATATGTTTCAATGGTAAATAAAAGAGATTTATAGCAAAATAATGTCTTGCAAAATTATCTAGTGAAAATTACTCACTTTAAAACCAGAAGTGGTATTAATGTGAGTATTATACAATTGATGTACATGTATAATGCAACTGAAAAATAATGCATTTTTACTAAATTTGGCATAATTTCTAGTTCTGTAGGTCTATTTGCAAAGCACTTTATGTTGTCTGAAAGGTGCTATATGCAAGATGGGAAAAACAGGCAATTTGGATTGTCCTTTGCCAGGAAATTTGGACTTTTGGAGGGAAATTTGGCATTTTGGAGGGAAATTTACAAGCAAAAATAGCAGGAAATTTGAAGGTCTTTGCCGGGAAATTTATATTTTTTCAAACCCTGGCTATATGATGGTGTTATGGGGAATATTACAATCTAAATGCAGATTGCGGTTGCACAATTGACGAGTTGCACTGCTTTGAAGTGAACTGATTGTGACGATTTCCTGATGGCAACGTAATAATAGGCAGCTGCGCTTCTGAATTTGGACCAAATTTAGAAGCGCTATATAAAAGCTGCATATTATTATTATTTATTATTATAATCAATCAACCGTAGTGCTAACATTTGACCAATTATTTTTGATCATTGATGGTCCTCATCATATATCATGGTCCTCATCAGGTTCCTGAATACAAACAGCCATATTCAGGTTTGTGCAATTGCAACCGAAACAGCTTCCAGATTTATATCAATGAAATTGCAATTCACTCCAAAAGAAAATTCACTGCTTAATCCAGTTATGAAGAGAAAAATGTGCACACGTATGAAAATATATATAGCTATGCATCTTAATAGTTACATGTAGACCCCTTAAAGTATGAGACACAAACAAAAATACCCCACTCAAGCATATTATTACACAGAAAAAAATAATTAAAATTTACCAGGACTTGTCTTTTGAGGCTTTCGAGTGCGATAGTATACTCCATTACCACAAATGAACTTGAGGGGTGTAATTTTCAGCACACTTTCAAAGTTAGATATTAACAAAAGCTATTGCATAATTTTACGGTAAAATTAAAAACAACTTGATACAAAATGCATACCTACAGCACCTGAATTTTTAAAGACAAGACCTGATTTATGAATATATATAAACCAGTTTATAATGAAGTCTGTCTAAGGCAGTTGAATTATGACTTGACAATTTGAATTTGACAAAGTAATAATCATGGACATGATGACAATGTAAACAAGGAACTAACACCATGTTTTATACAAGTATGAAACTACCAAAGGAAGTAAACATTCAAACAATAAAAGTATGAAACTATCTTATGCATGGAAACCAGCAAATTCATATCCTATCATGATTAGGAGAAAAAACGATATCTCAGAACAGCAACCAAATATGAAGTCCATGAAGTAGATCTACAGATCTCTAGTGTTACCTTGATCCATAGACCACATGATCCTCCAATCTTACATCTTAACCTCATGTCCTTTGACCTTGATATGCGACCTTTGACCTAAACATCAAATTAAGGTTTCTGTATTGTATCCATTGGTTATAATATGACTTTCAATTGAGGCTAATTTGACAGCCCATCCTACAACTTGAACTTACATGACCTTAGACCTTGGTATGTGACCGTTGATCTAATTAACAAATAAGGGGTTCCCATGTTACACCTATGGCCCCAGTTTTATTAATATCAATTGTTAAAGTCTTCAGAAAGTTTAAAGAGGTAAAAACAAATCACACCCACCTCCTCCATGCTTACGCTAAAGAGTTTCCTTGAGGCAACACAAAGACACAAAAACAAGACATGAATGACAAATGGAATCAATAAGGAGTCTTACCTCAACGACAGCAATGACTATAGCAACAGCAGCAATAATGGCAATATTATCTGTGATATAACTATGTAACTGATCACTACATCCCTGTGTAATAAGAGACAAAAGCAACATAGTGTTAGAGACATGGTAAGAGGGTGTGCAATTTAACAACTCGATACATCTAAGAGCACGATACGCACCATACACGCAGACTGTTTTCTTCTTTTTCCTACGCCATGCGAGCCACCAAGAATTTTTCATCATTTTTACTCCCTTCATTTTACTATTTTTTTTTTAAAGGGGTCGGGGTCAAAGCTACCTCAACTCAACCCTAATCCTATGCTCAGAGATGCCAGTATGTATCACTGAAAAAACCTGAAATTTTCAAAAAATCCTGAAAATGCGGGTATATTTTGGCAAAAGCTGAAAAAGGGCTGAAAATATATAAAAACGCAGAAATTTGGAGTAAGAAAAAATCTGAAATCAGGTTAAAAAACCTGAAATCAGGTTAAAACAGGAAAACTAGCATCTCTGTATGCTGTTACACTATTGCTCTAGAATTGAGTTGGCTCATGCACAGTAGTGTAACAATCAGGCTAGTCTATGTTGTTATAAGGAAAAAAGAAGAGAAAAGAGAGGAGAAGGAAAGAAGGAGTAAAGAGAAAAGAAAATGGAAATTACCAAGAAAAAAGGGGAAAGGGGGCAGAAAGATGGACTAAATTGTGAACAAAAGTGAGATTTCATATAAGTCAAGCCAAAAACTTGCTTGTAAGTTTTTCAGATTGACTAAAATATTTTTTAAGACCTATTCATACACTCTGCGTTGAGTACGCGTTGAAATTGTAAATCTAATTGGACAGTTGGTAAATTATACGCATTCAATAATCTCGTCTAGTTGCACGCTGAGTATCGCGTTGTAAAATTCCATGTACGCATGCGCGTAACATGCTCGCGCTTGTATGGCAAGTTTCATTTTAAAAGAAAGGTAAATCTAAATTACTATGATTAACATGGGACGATGAATGGTTGTATTTTCTATACATGTTTTATTGAAATAGCAAACACATTTTCAAATAATTATGCTGTTTATTTGTTTACAATTTCATTCTTATCATTGTCGTGTATGATTTAGATTAATAACTGCTCTTTACTTGGCGCTCGTGAAATTGTACAAAAACAATGCACCTTGTGCTGAAGTCGTAGTTGTCAAACTCCAACTTTAGCACACCGTGTATTATTTTTGTACAATTTCACTCGCGTCAAGTAATACGCAGTTATTAATCTATAATTAAAATGAAGAAATAAAGCATTCTTAACCAGGGCTGATTTGCTGAAATAAGCCTCAGAGGGACAAAAATAATAATATAATAAACTTGCCCCTTAGATACATACCCACTGCCCATGCACTTACCTTTGTGTAGATATCTTCAGGGTTGACTGGGTTAACTGCACAGTCTGTAACTCCTTTTTGACAACATGACTCAGGAACACATCCTGGATTTACGCCTTGGCACACTTCACTCGAGTAGAAAGCACCAAACCAATCTGTGTAGTTGTGTGTTCCACAGCATTTGAGCTAAGCGAAGGCAAAGAAATGGAAGGAAGGCAAAATGGTGAGTAAATCAATTATTTAGAGAATAAAAGGTAGGATTTAATGCTTTGCCTGTCATCTATCGTCCCATAATGGATGGGCGTACATTATTTTGATTTTTAATTTGGTCATTGTTTAAAACCGTCGGTGTTTGTTTTGTGCTTTGTTACTTTTCTGAGGAAGCTCTGAGGGCCCAAAACACCTCCGATTTTAAAAAATGACCTCAACAAAGATGATGCACAGATATTATCATTGTCTAAATACTAGTCTACTTCTCTAATAAATTTTAAACTTTCATCAGTATGACAGATTGCACTTCAAACTACTCACATCTTGATGCATATCATCAAATAGTTTTTGGGTAGCATTGCTTGTCAGATAGTTTTCTTCCATTAATTTACTCATATTTTTCTCAATAGCATCTCCAATTTCATCTCTCAGCACATAGCCAGCAATACCAACTCCAACCTCCACAATCAATAACACGATCATACAGAAGACAAACTGAAATGGAAAAATAACATCAATATCAACAAATAAAGTTTGAGGTGTCAAAAATGAATAGAATTGAACTCGTCAAACCTTTGCATCAATCATTCATGTGACCAAAATCACAGAATGGCCTATCTCGTTTAACTGAGCACATCCTCCTACTTGCTCGTGACTTTTACTCAGTCTACCAGTATAGCATAGCTGATGACTCAAGAGCTACCAAGAGCATAAATCACATTTTAACAGTTTGACTTCCAAAGTTTGTTTCCTCCAAAACATTAAAGGGGGGGGGGGGGAGAGATAGAAATTGTTGGTCTAATCAGACAGCAGGATGAGGGTATGTGGAGGGGACTGAAAAGACTTGGTAATAAACCCTGCTAACTGTCCCAACTAAAAATTTTGAAATCTTAAATACGGTAACACTATTCTACACCCCATGCAATCCACATCACATACTGTTTTTCATGCTTTCAATGTAGGCCACAAAAAAACAAACTTATGTTTGGCTTTTTCCTACCGACCTATATTTTGAAAATCTGGAAAAAATTTTACTATACAAAATAATACCTACCCTAATTTTTACATTTCCAGAATTTTTTTCTTTACAATTTTTACAAGCAAAGTAATTCAGCAAACCAGTATTTTAAACAGTTTATGATCTTCTACACCACTTTGAACATATATTTGGCCCTGTTTTACATTTGTACAGCTTTATGGATGAGGAAAATAAAAGTAAATATTTAAAAAAACAACCTTCCTGACCCACCAACCCTTCCTCTGAAAGGCCATCTACGGTTAAACGGGCATATTATTATTCTTAGCCTTACCATGGCCATCATTGTGTAGTTTTCTCTAATGGCTCCGCAGCATCCCAAGAAACCAACTACAAATATAATAGCACCAACAATGATGAGGATAATAGGCACTGCACTGCCGCTGTTGCCTGTGAAGTCAACATAGTCATTGTACAGGGTGAAAACTAAGGCTCCACCGATGATAATTCCAAGTCCACATACCTGTTGAAGAAAAAGAAAAACCAAATCATTTAATCAATAATTATGAAGAGTAATCACAAAAATAATATTTTCTTTCTTCCACTTAAGGTCTGTGGTAATAACTTAACAATTAATCAACATGATTTTAAAATACAATTGTTCCCAAAAGATATATATAAAGGTTGAGGGAGGTGATCATTTCTGGGAATTATGCAATATGATAAGCCTCCTCTGAAAATATGTTTTCCCCAATCAATAGTATAGTTCAGCTAGGCATTCCTTTATTTTTGCTCTTTTTAGCTAGAAGGAAATCTGTGAAATGATGAGCTATTTGTCATCATGTTATGGTTTGAATACCACATCTCACATGATTTTGGAATTGAAATATTTTGAAACTTTGCTAGAATTAATCAACATTTCCGAGAGCCGGCATTTTCTCCATAGAGTTGAATGGGAAGTCAGCAATTGTTTTCACTGTGCTAAATCAGACAAAGGTCCCGGATGTAAACTAAACGCCTGGATGTTCGCTTCTGCCCACTGTGTGGAATGGATCTTGAGTGGCACGCTATTGTACCCTTTTACTCATGCACCCTTTTTACAAAAACAGTGAAAATGGCACCCTTTTTAGCTTTGTAACCTATTATCAAATTTGCATTGCACCCTTTTTATTTGTATCCTATATTTTTGCCTATTAAACTTTCAACTTATATGATAATTGTAATTGTGTGTGCATATTTTTCTGTCTCATGCCAGTACGGTTTGTCCGTCAGACTTTTCAGTCTGTATTAATTGTCTCTGATCCACCCCAAATCGACCCTTACCGACCGCGATTTTTCTTTGCTCAGACGCCATTTTGGTTTGACAAAATTCCCAGCATGCAATGAACTTATGATGCGCCGACAAATTTTTGTATTGGTTAGTATTGTAAAATAGATGGTGCTATGATAGGTTTTTCTTTAGGTGGATATCGTAAAAAAATATTGTTGTTTATGATAAAATCGTATGCATTTTAAAGTTGATGTTAATATGTTATGCATTTTATGACGTCACACATTCTACGGAAGCGATTAAATCGTACCCTTCTAACTTTTTCGTGATTTTCAAAACTAACGCATTCTAAAGCGTACGTTCCACACAATGCTGCCTATATTCGACATGAATCATGATCAATCCAGCTAAACTAAGTATGGTGCACAGTTGGCCCAGGAGTCAGGAAATTGGCGGAACAGGTTTTTGAAAATGTGTGAGAAAGATGATTTTCTTTTTCTTGCTTATTTATCTTTTTTCAGCCATGGCTCATTAACTTTGGATGAATTGGCGCAAGCTCAAACTAGGGAACACTGTCACTGACAGTGGCACACTCACCAGAGTTCTCAGCATTTCAAAACAAACAAAATTCCCTGATTTTTGCCTGATGAAGTATCAAAATTCCCTGGTAATTATTTTAACTGATTTGGTCTCTTTCACAGTCTGGATGTTAAAAGTATCTGGGTTTCGAACCCACGATCCTTAGACTGACTTGTCAGTCCAAATGATTTACTTGAATATGGACTGACAGGGCTCCATTGACTCAATGGTTAATTTTACCAATTTGTTGAAGCCTCATTTTGAACATATCACATTGATCATGAAAAATGTTCTTTTGCACACCTCAGTTAATTGCCAAAGCCCAAGGCCATGGTAGTAAAGGAGTACTCCAAACATAAACTTGTAAAAATTCATGATCATTTTTATGAAAACTAATACCAACAATTAAAAAATGCAGGATCACAAAGACAAGTTGGTTCGCGAACCACATGTCTCGTTCGATGGCGGTTCGTAAAGGATTTCAGCAGAAACATTTATTATCCACAAATAGTCACCTCTGGGCAGTGCCGGATTTAGCTTTGTCAGGGCCCTGGGCCAGGTTAAAACCCAGGGCCCCCTTGTGTAAAATTGTAATCATGCGACTCTACGGCGTGCCACAGCATTTATTCAAGGGCCACGGTACTTCAGTCGCCTATTTGAAGTTACAGGGATGTTTCTTGGCTATCTGGAGAACTATAAAATTTGGCCAAATATGAGGCTTTGGATAGGAAATTTTGCGTAAAATAAAACTCTAGAAGGGCAAATTTTGTAACATTTGTGATTATCGATGAAAATAAAAAAAAGGGTGTTTAAGAACTAGTGTCTTAGGGACCAGCTGAACGAGCAGTCTATAGGGCTCAGGGCCACACATCTCGTTACCTCCCCCACCCTGGCTCTGAAAGTGTCCCAAGGACCTGCTTGAGATCATGATGGCATCTGGTCAATGGTCCGCTAAGGGCCCTGGTGAGGTCTACATTGAATCTAATGCTTTCCACTGTTTTTATTTACTAAAATACATAGGCTAATAAGGTGTAGGTGAGGTCATGTGCCCTTGACAAAATAATGTGTCAAGTAACTAAAATAATGTGTCAACAAACTTAAGTTGCAAGGTGGGATCTGAATGATTTTAAGTATGTTTTTCAAGGCCCTAACTTGATTTATATAGTGTGAGGGCCCTATTACAGCCAGAAAGGTAAAGCTTAAAAATAATATATTAAAATAGTATTGTTATTGTATAACACATCTATTGATATGAATTGTTTTGTTGTTTTTAGATTTGAAAAATTTATGTCGATTTTCACTGCATGCCCCCTTCTTTGCAAGCGTCCATGAAGAACTTCCCAAGATACGTATTTGTATTCAATCATTACATGTTGGGGTGTCTGGGCCGTTAAAAAATCCTACTTAATATTTTTGTTCAATTTCTTTTTTTCCCCTTTCTTTTTTCCCCTCCTTTTTTTTTGTTTAAATGGTCAAGGGCCCCCTGGACCTCAGGGCCCCTGGACCTCAGGGCCCTGGGCGCGGGCCCAACAGGCCAATTAAGAAATCCGGTACTGCCTCTGGGTCACCTTACTGGTAATTGTTTAGTCAATGTTGAACCATGGTCTAAAGAAGTTTGGTCCATGCGGGGTCATAGGTTCACAAGTTATGGCCATATCCTTGAAATGACCTCGGATGACCTAAGGTCAATTTTTAAACCTTGAAATGACCTGAAGAAAACTTTTTGACCATTATGTTTTTGGTAATCATCGGGAGGGCCGAAGTATCTAACACTGTAAAGTAAACAAGTAAAAAGCACTCGTTTTGGTAGTCAATTAATTACCACTTGTTTTGGAAAACGAGCACTGTAACAAAGTGTTTTTTGAGAAATATAAACAAAAAACATATTTTTGGGGATTGTCATTAAATTTGTGCCAGTTTAAAGAGCTAAAAAAGAAAACTAATAAGCCACATGAACTTTGTTGGGCTTTTGGTTGCAGAAAATCATTATTTTTTGATGTGACGAAGTAGTCAATCAGCGTAAGAGCAGGCACAATGCTTATTAGTTGGCGATAGACTCTTTTTATTTTCCATAAGGGCGCATGTGTGATATGTGAAGTATCCATTTGCATCGAAGTGGAGATGAGGCTGTGACTATTTTTTTTTGGGCAATTATCATTGGATATTTCCTAGTGATTCGGCAAAACATGGACGCCAATTAAGGTCAGAAATGAGTGATTCTAGAATAATTTGCAATTTGAACAAAAATCTAAGAATGTAAATTCAATTTGAAATTTGTGTCGCCCTCGTACTTTCTATCCACTAGCACCAGCTACATAACATAACTTTCGCGTTTGACTTTTCGGGTTGGGCAGTATAGCAAATGTGATTTTGACCTTGCAAAGATACACTTATACAAATTCAATGGCCGTAGCTGACCACGGTGTGCCCTAGCTGTATATCTGCTGTATATTTTGGAGAGTGTAATACGAACTTTGATTTGGTCATGCAAAGTTGAAAACAAATGAGACGAATGGACAAATAATGCGGGGACAAATATGTGTGAAAACTGCAAGGATTTAAATAAATCAAGGATACTGAACAAACTGTAACTTGTGTAAGTACTAAGAACACGGTCTGTGGATTGTCAATTGCCAATGCTTACACTTGCTAGTTTTGGTTTTGGATCATTGGAAATACAATCAAAATGGATTACTAAAGTCTCTGCCAAAATTCCTCGGACAAAATCAGTCACGTGACCACCAATTACAGGGTACTGATCGCATAATTTGTAAACAATTTGCCCTGTACTCTGGATGCTTATTTACATTGTTTGAAGCTGGGATTGTGACGAGGACTTATAGCTTGCATGTGTGTAAATTGTAAGTTTCTTGTTTCCTTAAGCAAGAAACTTTACTTGCTTCGTGCTTCGGAAAGCACGTTAAGCCGTTGGTCCCATCTGAAGTGTTCCTGACACACTGCCGGATGTAAACATTTGTAAAAGAACATCACAGGTAGGCACAGCCACATCTGAGTCAAGCACTATGACTTTCACTTGATATTTATCTCCTATATAAAACTGTGACACCAAAATACCCATTTTTTCACTTTTTTGTTTATAAATTTAAAAGAATGCATTTTTTGGAAAAAAGAAAAAAATGCATCTAAGTATGACCTTTCTGGTTCCGTTCAAATCAACTCCTCACAACAATTTAGGCTATGTGTGGGCGTGAGTGAGAAATTGTCATTTTTGGCCAACATTTACCAAAAAACAGGCATTTTGCGGAAAAAAAAGTTAATTTTGACCCCTAAATTTGGTTCTGACAAACTTAAAAGTAGGCTTGACAAAATTGTTTAACTGTTTTACATAGAAAAAGTCAATTCTTTTTATTCAATGAAGTTTTTTACAATCTGCAATCAGAATTGCCTATTTTGCTCCAAAATGAGACTAAAAATGGACGAATTTGGTCACTTCATTGGCAAATTTGGCCACTTTTTAACTTAAAACGTTAATTTACCCCATTTCCAGTTGGAGTTTCTTAACCAAATTTTACACATGTGTTTGATAGGGTATTTAAAACAGTTCTGGTCAAAAAAAATTAACATTCTGGCAAAAAAATTCATATTCTGGCAAGTTTCATTATGGCATACTTTCAGCAAATCCTTCATGGTTTCTTATTTGACATGTTGGATGGATTATCTGAAAATATATCCTAGTATTCTAGCGACACAAAATTGCCAATAACTTTATTTAGGAGTGACGAAATCTACTGATTTTGGTGTCATTTTATTTGTAATGAGATCCTCTTTCCAATAAACTCAATTCCATAAAATTTTGGCCTATATCAGTTTGAAATTTTTGTGGCTGTGCCTATCACAAGCTAAGCTACGGCTGTTCGAAGTAAGAGTAGGGGAACCTTCCCCGGCACCATGACCGTATCATGTCAAAATACGTCATCGACTCGGCATTTACGTCCAAAAATATGGATCCTGCTAGCCTCAACACAGGCCTTCCGATGTACATGCATCTATAGGCCTGAGTGAATCGAGGTGAACATTTGGCAAGATTTGCAATTTTGCTAAGTTCAAAGTCCTGATTTCAAGAAATTGGAAAAAGGTCCAAACAATTTGACCATCAAATAGGGAGGAGAAAATGTTCATTTACAAGAATGAGGTACTTGATCATCTAAATAATCCATACTTTAAAAACGATCAACCAAAAACGGGAAAAAAACACTATCTAGTAGTATCTGCAAATGCAGTAAGAATCGTATTCTACAATGTGGTAAACAAAAACATTTTCCATACGCCAGATCCTGCTGATTATCGATAACGTAGTAGTAGTAGAATTGTAAGTTCAATTACACCAACTAAAAATTAATGAAAAGTTAGTACTTTAAATTGGCACCGTTGTCGGGAATTTCAGCTGCGATTTGGAGTACACATGGCCCAATGCCGTCCGGTTCTGTTGCTTTGGCTGAGATTCCTCAGCAACTTAGCTACACCCTCTGCTCTGGGCAGATAACAATATCAGGCATAGTTTTAGACGACAGACTATTACCTGGCTCATGAGGGAGGTTGGGGTCTTCTTTAGTGAAGATGCTCTTGAATTGGTTGTTCAAAATTTCGGCCTTACCAGTGTTATCAGACTCAAGATTGGCTCTGTTTCTCAAGGTTGATTGATTGATTGATTGAATTTATTCAGCATATTATCATCACATGTAAATTTGACATAACAATAAATTATTTAAAAACTACATATAAACAACATAAAAATTAAATAATATGCTAGGATGACCCTTTAAGTTTTAAAAACTTATTTCCAAAGGGGTCCTTAGAAAAATATACATATAATTATATGCTACAATTGCACAAAAACTTCATACTACATTTAACAACATTAAGGCCATTGAAAGTCACAATTGAGTTTAGCGTAACATATTTTTTGATGAGGGGTGAGGTGACGGATTCATTATTCATTATTCATTATTTCTCAACTTTCATTATTTTGACAGAATGGCAATGGTAAATCAAATTAAGCAAAAATTATGCAAGATGAATTTAAAGAGAAAACACCAATTATCAATTAATTTCAAAATCTTTTTAGATAAGTTAAAACAGGTAATTTTATATACACTTTACTGTATGAAAGTATAGGAAATTATGATTTAAAACGTGTTCTGTCGGTTGCATCGTATGGTCAAAACGTTCAATTTTGTGACGTACAA
>JXSR01S013605.1:15437-31612 GCA_000969725.1 Ophiothrix spiculata
GGTTTATATTGTGTATTTTTTAAATAGTTTCACAAAATATAACATGTCGGGAGTACAGTAAGACCAAAATAACATTGATTAATTAATTTTGAATTTTTGCCTCTTGGGTGGACAGAATGTCCCAAAACAGAGCCATTTTTTTTAAAATTGCCCTAATACTAATAATGTCTTTAAAAAAACTAGATCTTGTGATTTTATTGACAAAAAAATACACAGTTATTTTCAAGCGGCTTGGAGTATACCAGGGGGGGGGGGGTGATAGGGGTGTGCTGTAAGTACCACCCATTTATATACCTATTTTCAAGAAAAAGGGGCCCATCCATATACCAAATGCCAAAATTTTGAGTCAAATGTATACAAATATTGAAGATTTATGCTAATTTGGCACACATTTAGGCTGATTTAGTTGGTTAAAATTAAGAAAAATACAAAATTTATGCCATTTTGGTGAAAGTTTTGAAAAACAGACCCATCAAAATGCCACATTTTTTAAAGACAAAGGACCCAGTTGCATACCAGACAGCCTGATTTTGCTACCCACGTTTGCTGCACATCCCCATAATCACTTCTGTACTAAGTACCCCTCCCGGGGAGTAGCACGACAGTGCCTAAATTGTTTAAAAAAGGTTCTCTAACACGAGAGGTTGAATAAAGCGCCATGTAAGGGACAACATGTTCATTAAATTCAACACATTGCACATGTAAAATAAACAGGACAAAAGCTGGATGTGCAATATCTATGTGATTAATCTCTTATTCCCTGTTTGTATTTTGCAGTAGTGATGAAATGTAACCACAGATAATCATGGCTTCCAATGAGGCACTGATGGAGAAGAACAAGGAGGAAGATGGGGCTGAGATTATCTTATCTCAGGTAGGTCATCACAGCAGCCACGCTTTTGTCTGGAAATATACTTTGCTGTACTACATGAATCAAAAAAAAAAATTGTGCACAGATTAAAGATGACCTTGACCTTGATAAAAGTACCAAATCATAAATTTCTTGTTGTCATAGTAAAGCAAATTTAATATACTTTCAAATGCAGAGATATGACCAATTATATATAAGCTTGTCTCTGAAAAAGCTAGGAATAAGTTTGCTATACCATGCTGTTGGTTACAGGCCTTGTCTTATGAGGCGTGCGAGTGCGATAGCACATCATCACACAGCTCAAATTTACTTTAGGTGTTCATTTTTGAGCACACATAATTCTGGTTGAATTGTACACAATTGGATAAAAATTCACCCTTCAGCACATTTGAATATTTTTAGAACTGTAAGGCAATCAAGTTTCTAATTTCAAAAATAAAGAATTGACACATACATATAATGTGATGGTCTGAACATGGGCCTGAAGCTTTAAATTGCTTCCAATGAGAAGATACTACAAGAGCATTTAGGGGGAGATGAATTGGAGTTGCTTTTACCTCAAGTACACAGATTTACACTAATTAGTCCTGAACTATAAAGCCTTGAATAATTACTAGCCCATGGAATACATTTATTCTCAGTTTGTGAATACCAAATGGCATCCTCAGTGGAATAACTAAAAATTTATTCTTAGAATAAAGTTATTCCCCTTTTTGTGAATACGGACCATGATCATCAAAAGACTGGAGTTAAAACCATAAGGCCACACTAATTTAATTTTTTGTCTCAAAGCTCACCAAATTTGAAAACCTTAATGCAGAATGCAGTTTCCCCCTTGTTTTTAAATAATTCTTACAACTTCAATACCAGGCATTACACTAAAAGAGAGACCTACTCATCTTCATAAAAATATTTAGCATATCTGAAGCAAAGCGCTAATTTGTGAATGTTTGCTGCTTTGACGTTATAAATTTTTCCCAAGGACCGGGCTTTGGCACGTACTAAGTGCACGACGTGCGATGATCGGTGCGCCGTCTTTTGGGTACTGCGTAAACGCACTTCCTTAAATGCCACGCCATGCGTGACACGCTAATTTGAATATGAATATCAACTGTGGATTCATTACGAATCAACAATGGTACGCCCCTGTATAAGAGATGCAGTGAGTTGTTGAATTGCATATCAATCAATTTGTTTCATTTAATGTGATTGTTTTGTTTGTTGGTGTGTTTGTTTCATTATTGGGGTGTTTGTTTGTTTGGCGGATGGGTATTTGTTTGTTTTTGTTTCCAAACTGTAGTGAAAATGTCAGGATAATTCATTTTTGAGTAATACGATATTGACAAGGTTTAAATCTACATTATAGTCAATTTAACTGTTATTTTTATTTCTTGGTTTATATCTTTGTTGCAGATATTTGGGAATGTCACAGTGACGTTCACAGCAGATGACAGGTGTGTCGGACCCCTCCCACTAGATGATCCAAACTTTGTGAAAGAATTACAATCCAAGACAGGAGTAACACTAAAATGTGAGCTAAAATATGACAATGGTGAGAAGCATCCAGCAAAATACTCCTTAGAAGGATCCTGGGAAGAGATAGGCAAAGCTAAGAAATACTTCAGAAAGTGGTTTCAAGGAAGTTCAGATAATGCACAAAATAGGAGAGACAAAGGGCCTTTAGGAGTACCAGGGAATGGAATCATTACTCATGTTGATGAGTATCATAGGAGTGAAAAAGGTGGTCATGATAGAGGGAGAAATAGGAACCTTGCAAAAACTGATGATAACCAACCAGAAATTAGACCAGGTGACGACAATGAAGAGCATTCGAGTGCAAGTAGTATCTCGGATCATTTACGTAAAAAGGAAAGGTCAAAAGTTCATGATGAATTACGCTATGGTCAGGACAATCATAGTAAGCCAAGGCGTGCAAAAGATTCCCTTAGTAAGTCAAAAACATCTCCAGACTCCCAAAATGATCATACATTATCTAATGTATCTGATTATCGACAAACTTTACCATCCAGAACAAAGTCAGGACACCAACCAAGTGCCTTGTCTCCGGACTTCGATGGTGATAAGCATGTGTTGTCTGGTGAATTAGGAATACCGGATGGTGAAAGGAATTTATCAAGGAGTGGACATAGTAGGCAAGATGCTGCACACAATGTTTTGTCTAATTCTAGAGTAGAACAAGGCTTATCAAGAAATCCTGATGTTGGCCAAAACCAAACTTCAAGTCATGAAGTTGAAATCAGAGCAAAACTCAGGGATAGAAATCAACAAAATGATCATTATTCAGAGCCCAAAATGCCCCCAAGATCCAATGCCACAACTCCAAAATCGTCAGATGTATCGCAAAGATCTGATCCAAATCGTATGACTAAAAGATCTCCAGATATAGCAGCAGACTCAAACATGCTTTTTGTTGATCAAGAAAGTTCCCCTGAAGGTGCATCAGGCGGTCGTCCATCGGATGTAGAGAACATTAACTTTGTGCCTGTCGATGCTGGAGTATACTGCTTCATCAGGAAAATGTACGGTGGAGAAATCAAAAAAATAGAGAGACAGTTTAAAGTGAAGATCTCCTCTCAAGATATGGACGTCAATGAAAGTAGTATGGTTAAAATTATACCGGATGGGAGTGGGACTGGGAGTAACATCAGAGGGGCCAATGAAGCTGTGGTGGATCTTTACTCAACAGTTTTTAGTCAGATGAATCACAGGGTTGTCCAGTTAGAGGAATCGTCCATAAGTCGGGAGTCTCTGCAACGTGCTGTGGCAGATGCAGAAAGTTTGTATAGAGAAGTGATGGTTATTTTGTCAGGACAGAGAGTAATGATTTATGGGATGAAGGAGTTGGATGTGAAAGTTGTAAAGTCTATGATTACAACTAGGTTGTATAATACAGGAAGATCGGCCTCAAGGAGTGGCCATGAGGAGAATATGAATGACTGGCCAGATGATGCTGGAACATCAGGGAGGTCTCAAGTTGAGCGGTCTCGTGACATGAAAAGGCAAGATGCAAGAAGTCGTCATGGTGATGAGCATCATGATGTCATGAGGCCAGAAGATCATATAGACGATGAAAATCCACGTCATGTTAGACTGGATGAACATCAAAATGTCGTTAAGAACCAGCAAGACAAGAGATTTGTTGATGATCATATTAGTCAAATAGGTGCAAATCAGCTTGAAGATCGTGAATATCTTAGAGGTTTTGAAGCGGATGATGAGAGACAGATAGATGATAGAGATCAGGATGATTCGTCTCCAAGGTTACCAGATGAAGATGTGACACCAAGAGTTGACTCACAAACAAGGAGTTTGAAATACAGATTTAAGCAAAACAGGTTGTCGTACAGAACTGCAGAAGGTTTGAAAGTGAGAGTGTATCAAGCAGATATCACCAAGGAAACAGTAGGTGCTATAGTCAATGCCGCTAACGAGAGTCTCATCCATGCAGGCGGGGTTGCCGGTGCCATTGAGAGAGCTGCTGGATCACTGATGACATCAGAGTGTCAATTATACATTGCAAAACATGGCATGTTGTATCCATCACAGGTGATGTCTACTACAGCGGGAAATCTGCCTTGTAAATACATCATCCATGCTGTTGGTCCACGATGGGGAGAATATAAGAACAAGGATGAATGTTACGAGACGCTGAAGACAACTTTTGTGAAGAGTTTGGAATATGCCGAGAAGATGTATGTGGCTGGGATCTCCATGCCGCTAATAAGTTCAGGTAAGTGAACTCATTGTAAGTTTGGTTTTGAGCTTTGGGTTGAGAAAAGGTTTGAAATACAAACCATGATTCCACATGGTTAGCCGGGGGGAGGGGTACTCACATATGGAAGTGACATACGAGTGCCATCAAGCACCTCGGAAGTAGGGGTCTTTCGGTGACAAATCGGATCAAAAATGGGGGATCTTTCAGTGACAACGTGCAACAAAAAAGGTCTTTGGGTGATATTCAACAAAAAGTATGGTCTTTCTGGGTCAAAATGACTATAAATTTTAAAGAATTTTTGACGATTTTCGTAAATTTTTCAAAAAAGTACATCAAATTAAGAAAATAGTGGGTCTTTGATTGACAAAGAGAGACAAGGAAGTTTAAAAAAATAGGGGGTCATTGAGTGACGAATGGTAAAAACAGGGCGTCTATCTGTGAGAGCGAGCAAAAAAAAGTTGAGTATCCCCTCCCACCAATAAGTTGTTTCTCTTCCAAAGGTTTTTCAAAATGTGAGGCAGTTTGTTTGTTTGTTCGTTGTTGTTTTTTTTTTTTAAGGTTTGGGAGAGCCTGAGCAACCCATGTTTACCCTTGGTAGATGTTGAGTGCCACATTCAGTAGCTGTCTTTTAACATGAATGTGATATAGATAGATGTTGGTTTGATGACAGTTCCGATGTTAAAAACATCAACAATTTAAAAAATGCTTTAAAAAGCAAAGCGGGGTCTTGAAATTTGAACGATTTAGCTCAATATTTAACACCTTTTTAGCATTTTTAAAAAAGAAAAAAGTGATGCGGCACCAAAAAGTGAGGAGGGCGGAACAAGAAACAACCTTTTTTATGAGGCCTTAAGAGCCCTAGCTGTCAACCCTTCGTTTTCAGAAATGTTTTATGCTCTGTAACTCAGCGGATTCGCATACTGAACATGATGGTGAGGTAATTTTTGGACCAAAATGTGTTATTTTGGCCCTAGGTCCAAAAATCATGTTTTTTGGCCCAAAATAATACGGGAAAGCTTACTAAATTTTGCTTTGGTGAAATTTGGAACCATTTTACTTTTTAGAATCTAGAAAGCAATATCTAGGAACTTTTTTTTTTCAAATGTTAAATTTTTTCTTAGTTTTTGAGATATTGTCAAAAATTGGTCCAAAAATGTCAAAAATCCCACCGCTGCCACAATTTTTGGTGGCAGCAGTACAATATTTCAAAAATGAAGAAAAAAAATCACAAATTTGAGAAAGGCGTTCCTAGATATTGCTTTCTAGATTCTAAAAAGTAAAACAGTTCAAAATTTTACCAAAGCAAAGTGTAGTTAGCTTTACCGTAAATTTTGGGGCCAAAAACATGATTTTTTTGACTTTTTTTGGACCTTAGGGCAAAAATTTCACATTTTGGTCCAAAAATGACCTGACCATGCAGTGTGTGTGTTCAGTATGCAAATTCACTTCTAGAAATGTATACTTTTATATGGTTTAATTATTCGTTGCTGAGTTACAGAGCAAAATTCATTTCTGAAAATGAAGGGTTGACAGGGCCCTTCATGATTGTTATACTTTAAAAAGGAAATGATGTTTCTGAAAAAAGTTGTATAATTTATTTTGTAGAGTCAAGATATAAAAAGGGTCTTATATAGCGATATCAAAACAGGGCATTTAAGGAGAATGGACGGTCTGATTGCATCAACTTTTTTATCTAACTTTTTGAGATTTTGGTACCAAAATGTTGCTCATATTTTTCTCATAACCCCTGTGAAATTTCACGGCTGAATTACGTTTTGTTTTGGCGATACACATGAAAATGTGTCTAATTATGGTTACCATAATGAATTTTACACAGTTACGTATAGGCGGCTCTGAAATACAAAATTGCTCATGAAATCAAAATGGTCGGACCGATTGAGCTGAAATTTGAAATTTAAATCTTTTGAGTGGTCATCTTTCATGCGACATTAAAAACTTAACTTTGACAAATTGAACCAAGCTCCTTTGAGCCATATATATATAATCAAGTTCTATTCCTGAATTATATTCCGTCCTGATTAAAGCATTTTTCCATATCTTGATCATTACAAGCCTTGCATATTTTATCTTCAGGTATTTTTGGGATGCCGCTTACAGCCTGTTTTAATGCGTTATATGAAGCGCTGATGCATTACAGCCAAAGTTGGCATAAAGACGTCAACATCTTGAAGGAGGTCAACATTGTCGAAATTGATGGAGACACAGTCAAGACTATTCAAGAATATATGCTCAAGAAAATTACAGGTAATGTATCTAATTTTAGCTTATTTGCAGCAAGACAGTGGTGTAATGAAGGTTGATCCCCAAATTTAGTCCCCTTTGTGCTAATACCAGCCTCATAATAAGAAGCTCAAGCTCAAGCTGTTTAACCAAAATTGTTATTTCATTCTCAAGGACATCCTTTATATCTATCACAGTCAATCAATAAAACCTAAATTGTGTTTTACGTTTTAACTTTAGAAAAGTAAAAGAATGTTTCAGTGTAGTCTGCAGTGCTGAATGTTTAAGTTCAACAATTTACCTAATTACATATTTACAATTCGCAAAATATACATTGTTTAGAAAATTCTCTATAACTTTCCACAGAAACATGCGATTTGAAAAATTCAAAATTCTTTAGAAACCTAAAGACACGTATAACTTGAAAATAAACAAGATTTGACCAAAACCTTGCCCACTAGTTCATAAAAAATTCCGATAGCCGGGTAAAAATCATTCGGGGACACCCTGTATAATCTACTTGATAAAGACTTTTTTACAAAGAAGACGTTGACCCTCCTATTCCTTAACGTTTTTGCTTTTATTTATTTGATTATTTATTAATGCCATCTGAATGATAGGGATCACTACATGGAAGGATTTAAATCAGGTGACCTCAGAGATTCAAACCCCAGACTCTTTCCACTCTGTGTTTGTCCATCGTGGAACGCTACTTACATTGTGTGCTACAGCTTGAGCCCTGCAATATGATTAAATGCATGAATTCATCTCTATACTTGGAGAGGAACTCTATAGGGAGACTCCCAGGGGGGGTAACTGGGTATTTTGGCCGGGTAACCACCCGCGTTACCAAAAAGGTGAGACCTGGACAGGTCTTGAGACTTTCAATATAGGGTATCAAAATCAATCTGGCAGTCTACAAGTCTCACATAGGGTATCAAATTTGGCTTTCAAGTCTCTGATAAGGTATCAAACTAAGAAAGAATGGTTGAATTAATGACTATGGTGTCTTAAATAGCTTTGCATTGCCAATACAAGTACTTTAAATTCCTAAAAACACCTCTTAACAGTGTTAAAATGATGAACATTTACATTTTACCTATGATTTCTTTTTGCGTACAGTCTCAGATAGGGTATTCATTTGACCAGGTATGGTCTCGGATAGGGTATCCATTCAAACAGATATGGTAGATTTATGGTCTCGGATAGGGTATCATTTCACCCATTTTTGTCATTTTTTGGTCTCACATAGGGTCACTTTCGGAACCTGCGGAACTTGGGTGGTTACCCGAACACCAATGTCAGTTACCCCCCCCCCCCCGGGAGGGAGACTATTTCATTTTATATCTTCTTATCTTGAAAACAATTTTTATAGGGGAATCGGCATACGCTGCCACCTTGTGTCGCTCATGGAGAAGAGTTATTGTACCTCCGGATATATTTGGAGTTTGCCCCAATATCCAGGCAGATCGCGTAAATCTTCACTTGACGCATACAGAGTGTGCATTTGGTAATTAACGCGCGCAGACACAGTAGCATGTATTGCAACTTGCTCTGATCAAAGTACGCCTATTTTCCCGCTAATCCGTTGCGAAGACTCTCGAAGTGTGGCACACGGAGCCGTAAAATGCCTAAGGTACAATAACTCACCCTCCATGAGCGACAATCCAAGATGGCTGCCGTCCCGTAAGATTTACACGTGAGTGAAATCAAAATGGCGGCGAGTACCGATTCCCCTTTTTAAATTCCTTGACTTATCCCCATACTCAACCCACCAGATTTCACACAGTTACATGCAATTGATTGCTTCCACAAACATCGAACCAACTTCTTTTCTCTGTGGAAAATCATCATGATAGTCATGCATGAGCACCAGGGGTACTCACATTATTGGTAGGTATGTGATATCTGCGATATCCAACATGGGATCTTGCGGAACTGATTTTTGGTCAAAAATACGGTCTATGGAACTGGTTTTTTTTCTTTCCGAATTGAGGTCTCAGGAACTGCTTTTTTCCCATAAAATACGACTATTTGAGCTGAAAATAGCTCAAAATTAGGTTGATTTTTGATTCATTTTCTTTGAAAATGTGGTCTTTGGAACTGAAATAGTCTTAAATTAGCATCTTAGGGAGCAGAAAAGGAGGCTTGAAAAGGGGTGTCTTGAGCCTTGTCAGAGGATATAAATTTTGAATTACGCATATAGCTGTGCTAAAGCTCGATTGTTTGAATATTCTACACAAGGTTTAATTTGGGGAGCTTGTTTAAGTCAAGTCAAGTCAAGTCAAGTAATACTTTGCATAACAAGAGATCATAATAACATAGTATACATGTACAACAAACACAGAATATAAAAAGAGCAAATTACAATTCAGAGACAATTCTCTCATTTGATAACGAGAATTTTGAAAATAGGGAATACAGTTTTGAAAATAGGGAATACAGATGATCGTATAATGTTTCAAAGCAGCTGCTAGACTCATTGACCCTTCACCTTGGAGGGGAGGGGTTGTGTACTTACATTGACAAGGTTTACGTATATGTGCCTGCCTTTTGGGGTGGGTTTTCACAGATTTGGTATAGCGATCAGGTTGTTTTTGTCTCGGAAGAAAGCACCCAATTTTCATAAATTGGGTGCTTTTGGGGAAAATTTGAAAAAAAAGCACCCAATTTGACTCAAATTGGGTGCTTTTCCATCAAAATTGGTAATTGATGGGTGGGTTTTTGAGCCAAAAATAGGTATAGAGATGGTCAGTTTTTCAAAGTCTGACAAGCACATACCTGTACAAATTTTTTGAAGAATCTCCCGGGACCCTTCAACCCCACTTGCATATGATTAATTTATCATTGACCTAGGGACTCCATTTTTTTGTAATCATAGGTGCCACAAGTGAAGCAACTCATCGTCACATGGATGCAGACAATTTAGACCCCTCAGATCAGTCAAGATTGAGAAATGACACCAGATATACAGAAGGGTCAAGACACCAAGATGGCACCAAAACAGACCCAGAGGCCAGGTCATCATATGATCATCGCCAGACATCTCAAGGTACAAGAGACCCAGTTGATGAATTATTTGAGTCTAATAGGACTAGAATGATGCATGAAGGGTCGACACAAACCAGTCTCCTGTATCCAGGTAAGCATTTCTTCTTCTTCGTGATAGATGCATCCCTCAAGTAGTTGAGTATTGTCACATCCGAGGAGCAAGCGCAGTGCAGAAAACACAAATTAAAGGTGCTCGAAATGCAGAAGGTGCTGTACAGTGCGATAAAAAAATCCCAGGCTTGATAGATTTTATTCTAGACAAATCCAGGAAAGTAAACTTACTGTTAAGCTTTCGTCTTCACGGGATGAAGACTTGATCACAACTGGCTTGATCTGTTGCTACTCCTGCAAGTCTTGACAGTAGTCTCTTTCACAGGTTTAGACGGTATCAGCAACGAATCAAAAACGTGATCTAGAGTGATGCTTCCTACGTCACGGTTCATTGTTTTGCTCCCCCTCGACTTGCAAATCCATGGCCTCTCTTATTTTGAGGCTAACTTGGTTCGAGTCTTTTTCTACTTTTGCCCCTCCAAGTCGATGACATGATCAAGTCTTCATCTCGTGAAGACGAAAGCTAAACAGTAAGTTTACTCTCCTAAATTTGTCTAGCATAAAATCTATCAAGCTATTTATGAACAATCCCACAGGTGAAGCTATTTGATGAAATCCCAGGCTGCTTAGAGTGTTCTGCTCATAAACACATTTGAAGTGTATACTCTTACGTTATAATATCTAAGGGGCCACTTCAAATATCAAGTGGTGGTTGACTGCCCGGAACTAGCTGGTTGCTATTGTTCTGACAATGGCAACTGCCCATATTGTTCTTACCCCCAATTCTTTACAACGCATAATTTTTGTTTTCCTGATCAACGTGACTTAACCATGATATGGCAGAACATTTTGTTAGGCCAAAACTTGACCATATCATTAGTGATGCTCACCTTTGACTGACCCAAGCTGTTGAGATCTTAAGTCTCTCTAAATACTGTTAATCCTACAAACACATTGATGCAGGGGCCTATTTCACTTAAGTCTAAATTCATCGCAAAAGCCGAACTTCATCGCGAGAGATCATCTCTAATTTGCAATGGATTTCCCGAAAACCATTGCACTATAAGACCTTGTGATGACACAAAAAATCATCTCAAAGCATTTGCGATGACTTTGTTTGCAATAAATATCTTGCGGTTGCTTATGAGCATCCGCAAAAGAAAATCTCAGAATGGAAGTCATTGCAAATTCTTGATATCACATGATTTTATTTCGCGCCATATTTGGACGAGATCATCACAAAATTTGCGATAGGTTTGTCCATGAAGATTAAAAGTGAAATGGTGGTAGTGAAATGGAAAAGTTAGTGCAAACGAAATTTGCGATGGATTCTAGTTTGTGAGAGTTTTTGAAATCATCGCAAAAATAAAGTTAGTAAAATAGGCCCCAGGTTTATTTAACATGCCATAACATCAAGATCACAGCATAGCCTGCTATGCAGATATCACAATCAGATCACATCCTTCATCATGGCTGCTCAAGTGCTTTATGTTCAGTCAGATTTAGTATATATAAACAGCACTGGGACAAAATAAGGACAGCTATGGTTTGACACACTATGATCACGAACCCAGCTGTGACAAGTATTTATAGGTGTGACTCTCCCGTATATGGGTCCGACGGTTTAGCGTCCCCTCTGAAGGACAGGGCTCTCACATGGTTTGGTTGCCAGTGCATTAATTTGTTGCAACAACGGAGGTGATATCAGCCACAACCTTAGCTGTTAGTTTGCTCTACGCTGACACATCGCTGGCAGTATGTGTGTCTTACAGCTATACAGTGTGTCTCAATAAAAAATGCATCACTTTTGTTTTTGATCATATCTCAGAAACCAATGAACAAACATTAACATTTTGTTCATAATAATCATTAGTATAGTTTCATCAGGCAAATTTTGAGAAAACTAGAATTTTGTAAGAAGATTCAATTTCACCCATTCCAATGGGGGTTTACCACAGTAACTCATGTTTGCAACTTTCATCGATCTGACAAGACCACATCATGTTTTAGTGTCTATGCAATATTTTGTTTTCTGCTTTTGCAGGTGTAAAATAAATTGGTCAATAGCAACAAAAGATGTGCTTTATTAACATGAGTTACTATGGTAAACCCCATTTGAATGGAGTAAAATTGAGTCTTCTTACAAAATTCTTGTTTTCTCGAGAACGGCGCGACAGATTTTGCTCAAAATTTCCCCAATGAAAGACTCAACTATACTTTAACTTATTGTTATTATGAAAAAAGTTTTCATTTTTATTTATAAATTTTTGAGATATGATCAAAAACAAAAGTGATACATTTTTAATGGGGCACATACATGCACTGTTCAGTAGCAATATGCACCAATGCCTCAGAACTGGCTTCATCAAGTCATATGGCAGCATTATTGGCCTGGCCAAGTCACTAATGAAAATTTTATTTTTAAGGGTTGTTGAGTGCCAGTTTCAGTGATAACTTTGGGTCAGGTCCCAAAATATCATTTTTTGTAGATATTTATGAATTACACCTTATATATTAAGGGAAATGAGAGCAACAGAATGCATATTTTGGAATTCATGAAGTTGGTAGACATTATAGGACATTGCTTGTAGATTGTTAAACCTATGGTGATTTTGTATCTGTTGGGTCAAATGAAAGGAAAACACTATTACCAGAGCTGACAAGCTATCAGAATATATAACTTTTCACTTCAAGATACCCTATAGCTCCTGTTTCATATTCATGAGTTTTGTTGATAAATAAAATGATAAAGATTTGGTTATTTTTTTCGAAAACCAGTTCATGCACTTTTTCAGAAATCCAATGATCCAATTTCTCACTCGAATGTGCCCAGTTCATTGCATCTGCATGGAAGAAAGTGGATCATACATGACAGAGATAGTTGGCACCCCAGTCTTGACCTTTCATAGTATAGTGTGCTTTCTAAATGGGTTCATGTATGTGGGTGCCAAAGCTTTTGGAAAGAGTGTTATGCAAAAACACATCATATAGGCCTTCACAAATCCTTTTGGATCCGGAAGAGAGCACCCAATATCAACAGAGACGAGTGCGCACACTTTCTCAGTCATAACTGTGATCCACTCTTGCCATCATTATCTCCTATGAGGACTGCACCATTGGGCGAGAAATTAGATCATCACACCTTGCGACAGCCTTATTTTTCCAAGTCGACCGTAGACTTGGTTAATCACCTCAAGATTATTGTATAATATCCAATGCATGTTTTTGAATTATTTAGAAGTGCATTTTCAAGCCTATGGTCGCCATCTTGGAAAATCAAGGCTGTGGCCAGGTTGCAGCCAGCCGCACAAAATTGTAGCCTTATTGTGTTCCAACTCCTAAGAGGTACATGAATATTATTGAGTGTACAAACCTGTCAAATGTAAGTGAAGTTTCTGTTTTGAAAAAAAAGGATCATTATAACTTGTTAAAGTTACCCATACATTAACATTCCAGGTGCTGATGATCTTGCTGGTAGAGGTAGATTGAATAATTTGAATCGCTATTCACAAGAAATAGATCATCATGATGTGAGCAGATTTGGAGGGCAGAGGTTTTCTTCATTGCCAAATTTGGCACCTGGATACGATGATCACAGAGAACCTGTGGCTTCAACTAACAGATTAACCGGATCAACCGAATCAAGATCAAGATATTCACCATCAGATGCAAAGATTTCTACAAGCTCTAGTGCCTTCAGTCATGAAGTTATCGGTACAAATCGGGATGTTGATAGACTTTATAATGATACCAGTGAAGGAGGCTTAGAGTTTGGTTCCAGAAATAGAGGACCTGACGCTTCAAATAGTAGCCAGAAAGATGGAGAACTGGTTGGTGCTGTAGGGGGAGCTAAAGAGACTCATGATGACTTGATTCAAACTATCTTAACTGAACATGAAAAAGGCAGGCAAACACCAGAGCAGGCTGCAGAGACTCAAAAGTTGATTGACCAATTACTTGTTGGAGATGATCTAGCAAGGAGGCCTAGAGAGAAGGGTCACAGGTCAAGAAGGACTCAAAGTCTTGATAGAGCACCACGAAAGTCAAAAGAAAAGGATGCAGATTTGAGAGGTTATAATCTGCATTCAGATGCACGAGTAAAGAAGTTGGAAGGAGAGTTCAAAAAGTGCTGTGTATGTTTTTCAAGAATAGGTTTGACTGAGAGGAAGGATTGTGAACATAAATTATGTAAAAGCTGTCATAACATTGGTCTGTACAAAGGATCATGTGCTTTCTGTAAACAAAACAATCGTTCAAGTAGTCACTCAAAATCAACAAGTGATGATTCAAGGGGAAGGTCTAGATCCAAGAAAATGCCTGACTCAAAGTCTTTAAACCCACTTGGTCAATCAACAAGAGATTTTCACATCAGACCATCCGCTAGCTCAACTGGTAACCACCGTAAGGGTCCCATGGCTGCACTTCATGCAGACTCCCCTCCATCTAGTCCTCGTAACTTGAGGTTAGAACCGGTCGGACAGGCACCTGATACAAGGTATGGGTCATCTAATCAGTATAGGCCTAACCAATCCAATAGCCATTCAGCACGTACTCAAGCATGGGTGTCAGACTCAAGTCAAATGACAAAAACATCACATCTTTCAGCCACCTCAAAGCAGTATGACAACAAAACATATTCATCAGAAAATGCAACTGGCTCTCATGACAGGAGCAGCAGATCTAGAGATCGCAGACGCAATCGTTCATCACCAGATGATGATGACTTTTTAAGGACAAGAACAGAGAAGGATGTTGGTAGACGTAGTGGTATCCATGCAGCTGGAGGAGCTGGAGGGGATACGGATGATGTGGCATGTCCAATATGTATGGAGGCATTCATGAATCCTAAGACACTGAGTGAATGCAGACATACATTTTGTGCTGCGTGTATTGACAAAGCTATGCAGGTAAGCTTATATTATATACCTCGTGTATAGATTGCTGTCCCCTGATTGGTTAAAAGTGAGGGCTAGGATTTAACTAGGCCCAGGGCATATTTTTCACTAGGCCCGCTCAGCATATTTTGCGGCACCGGTGTAACACGAGCAATACACGCCCGACTATTGACCATCGGGCGTTTTAAGTGCAAAAATGATTCTTTTAACCAACCAGATGACAAAAATCTATATGTTTGGTATATAAAAAGAATATTGACTGCTTTATGTTCGGGGTGTGGTTAAAATTAGTTCCCCTCGGTGATTTCAACATTATGAATATGCCCTCAGCTTCGCCTCATGCATATTCATGGTTTTGAGATCACCTCGGGAAAATATTTAAACCATGCTCCAACTCCACCAAAAACTGTTTTTGAGTTATACAGAAAAAAATTAAATATCTTTTTATAGGAATTGCTCAACCAATGAATTAATTGTCCTAAGGAACTTCAATAACTAAAACATTTTGACAGTATATGGGTTTATTATTTGCATTTCCATGGCAACACTAGGGGAGATTTTAATCGCTGGAGTTGAGGTTTTCTTGTAACGGCGTAACAAAATATTATATTTCACTAGTAAAAAACGAAAAAAACAGCTGAGAATGTAGTGACAATTAGACATAATCAGCAAATTAGTGGTACCGAAGATTTTAAAAGGCTTATGCCACCATATAGGGTACTTCGAAGATGTGATTTTGAAGGTCCAAGCTCAGGTAGCCTACCATTAGGGTGCCAGAAGTCACCATGATCCCATGTCGCAAACTGGATCACCATTGAGTGTTGTGGCATCCTGTATTGTGCTATTCTATTAAAAAAGTATGTCTCTGACAGAAGAATTATACCTTAGGTCTACCATTTTGAGCACGTGGCACTACAATGTTCGAGTAAGAAAACCCCAACTGCACGGATTTTGACCTTATTTGCCTATATATGAAGAGTTTGTTTAAAGGGCCTAAATCCACCTGAGTACTTTTTGAGAAAACCACCAAAAAGTTTTTTCTTGTTGTGCAAAATTACTTTTTAAGGTTTTGCTGCTTTACATTTTAGGAATTGGTCCTCTAACTAAAGTGACAACACTCAAGAAAATCAGAACTTTATTGTTTATTTTTTATGTAAAGCTTTATTTTCACTTGGCAGAGGCCCTTTTGGAAATAAACTATGGATTTAGGCCCTTTTGGAAACAAACTGAGATTTTTGTGCACTGGTAAGCTAAATTAAAGCAAGTTCTGGGAAAATAGTTTGGTTCCTTGAAATTACTACTATAGTACTACACTATGGCACCAATAACT
>JXSR01S013606.1:378-11537 GCA_000969725.1 Ophiothrix spiculata
ATGATGATGAACCATGGTACTAAATTTTACTTGTTTATTTGTATAGGGTTTAAGTCAATGTCGAGGCCTTTTGCATTCGTATAATTTAAAGCATTCCTATATAGCTTCTAGCATATCACATCTCGTGGACAATTGATACTTACGATGGAACGTATACTACACACGTCAATTCAAGAGGCTCCTTCCTCTCTCGATGAGGATTTCTGGGTAATGTATTAATTTATTTAAGGAGCGAAGTAACACTGCGCTTATTGAAGATGACACATACCGGCTGAATATCTAATGGACGACAAGTGTCATTAGTAGAGGCCTTTGCTTTATAAACATACTTCACCATATGGATCCATTAATTTCATTACAATACTTTGGTTGTTACGTTTTTTGATCATTTGTTTGTTCCTTATTTTAATAATTATCATAATTTTGTTGGAGATAAAATTGCATTGGGCAATTTTAATTACGATAATAAACACACCCAGCGGAATTTTAGTACTGTAGTTTCTTTACAATACTTAGACTACGATTTCCATGTATCAGTTTAATATATAAATTAAACCGATTTAGGCATTATAATGAAAAAAATATAATCATACCCACAATTCATTTGGTTTCTTATTCATTAGGTGTTGAATTCATTTACATTATCTGTGTGTATGCTTTTTTTCCATTCATTCTTTATGTACTTATTTATTTACAAATGGAGGATGTTAAATATGTGAAGAAGGAAAATCGGGAAAGCAAAAGTTCCAACAGCACTTTGCAGGAAAATGCCGCAAATCAAAACACATGTTTATGTACATTTTTGGGCCTATTTGTTCATTACATTGTATATATATTTATTTGAAAATACTATCTTGTTAAATGTGCGATAAAAGATAAATGAGAAAAAGTTTGTTTGACTATTTCTTTCTGCAAGAGGGTATTGATAAATGTTTTGTTGTAATACAAGCAGCAGTAATATACTCCACCAAGACTAGGGTTGTCGCACATTCGACATCAAATCGGCGTCGAATTCTGGGGTCTTAAAAAAGAGAGCACAATCAGTATTTGACTTAATATTAAATTTATTAAAATCGTCAACCTATATATTTTGAGGGGAGAAGGATCAGGCCTCTTGTATAAAACAGACAATAATTGTGTTAGTTATGTTACACTCTTGAACATACAGATATTAGAGCTTTTAACATGTATACTTTACGATCACTCCACTGAAATTCAATTACCTAATGTTCGTAATAGACATAGAGTGTCTTTTCATGGTATTACTTTCCATCTGGATACGATAAATTAAATGATACACAGACCCATCGTCCTTAAAGTTCATTTCTCAAAATAGTATACAATAATAGTATACTCAAAATAGTATACAATAGTATATTAGTCAATAATTAAGTAGACTTTTTTTTCAAATTTCAATCCCGTTCACATTGATTTCATAATCACATTTATATTATAACAGTTGTTGAGAAATATACCGACAAGGAAAAAAAAACATTTTGTTCTTGGGTCATTTTGCAATTTTGCAACAGATAAATTTGTGATCAAAATGTTGATTGAACGAGTAGAATGAACGAAGAGCGTTAAACAAATGATTAAAAAAAACCAAATTGATGATTAGTATTGCGCCTCTAATACAAAACGTTTGATACATTCTGTAAATTTGTTTTGAATTAAAAATAAAATAGACTGTTGTCTTTCACAACAGAGAATATAACGGATGGGTGAAAACCAACGAAAACATTATGTTGAATTTTTAATATTGTAACTAAAATTGGCTGTGCAAAGTCAAAGAAAATAACTGGTGATACATATGGTTACCCCTCAATTACGAAGATCAGGGATTTTTGGCATTACTCGTCACAGGTCTGATAAGGGCTTTTATTACCAAAGAGTGATATCTTTAAAAAGGGATGACAAGACATTGATCACTTTATGATTGTCTTTTACCTACACTATCCCTTAAAAGAGAAACCTTGGGACCTCAAAACATGTGATGTTGGGCAATCATTAATACAATATTGCCTTGTTAGTGACGAAAAGAAATCTCAAGAAATGGGGTTTTTTTTGCTATTTTTTTTGTTGTAAATGGTAAAATACCATTGTAAATGAAGTGTGATAAAATTGTGTAGACAGTAGCAAACTTTTGCACAACTGATTATATTTGTTATTTACAAAATGCACTTTGATTTTTGCATTGGGTATTATGGGAAGAAGACGGTCTCTTTTACCTATGATTCAAAACAAATTTACAGAATCTATAATACTTTCTGACTTAAAGGCACATTACTAACTGTAAACTGCTTTTTGATACATCCTGTAAATAATACCATTGCTTGACAGGTGTCAACATTGGTCTTCGGTGGAAGGTTTGAAATTGTTAGAACACGAAGCCCAAAATGCTTTCCATTATTTAGATGTATAAGTTATGCTTAATTGGTACAGTTTTTAACTGAACCAAAAGCTGAAACCTTAACCAGAAAACGTCCTGTAAGCATGTTTAATGGAAATGCTTTGCGACAAAACTGTTATGTATGCGACAGTTGGAATCATACATGAATAAAACATTCCACAGTACGAACACATTCAGGGCAGCGAATGCTATCCAGACAAGAAAAAACAATCGGTTTCTGTCGCCTCTAGCTCTGGTCACACTTAACAAATGTCTATTTTGTTTATTTGTCGTCGCCTATGTAGCATTTAACATTGAGAGCATACATGCTACCGACAGATTTTCAACAGATTTAACTCCTAATTGTAATTTAAACCAGACTATTATAATTAACACATATTTTTTCTTTTAGGTTTAACATAATGACACAAATTGAACCTACAGTACCAACACATTCAGGGCAGCGAATGCTGACCAGACAAGAAAAAACAATCGGTTTCTATAGCTTCTAGCTCTGGTCACACTTAATAAAATTAATGTCTATTTTGTTTATTTGTCGTCGGCTATGTAGCATTTAACATTGAGAGCATTATACATGCTACCGACAGACTTTCAAAAGCTTTAACACCTAATTGTAATTGAAACCAGACTATTATAATTAACACATATTTTTTCTTTTAGTTTGAAATAATGACAAAAATGGTTTGAGCTAGTCTATTTAGTATAGTTTTGGATAAAAACAGTTATGAAGGCGACAGGTAGAATAATCATACCTGATTAAAACATTCAATATTTTGCTTTAAAAGTTTTTTCCTTATTAAGAAAGAAAATTATGTTTCTAAGATGTTCTGTAAGTCCATGTTAATATTTTCCAAAATGGCGACTTCAAATTTCCGAGGTGGTAACACCCCCACCCCCCTTACCTTTTCAGACTTTGACAGTACACCCCGATACCCCTGAATGTAGTACCTACGAATTTGTTCGCTAAAATGACTGCAAAAGATGTACATGTATGTGGCGGAAAAAAACCTTAGTGGCGGGTTGCAACAACCCCTTCATATTATGGCCCCCCCCCCCCCCCCCCCCCAACTCTCTTCTCCCTCAGGAGGACGATGGTTAAGCGTGGTTATCAATTGAATAATATCTAAATGAATATGTTTATGAATGTTGTCAATCATCCAGGTGATACAATATGTAATAGAGTTTAAACTGTTCTACTGGGTTTTCAACTTACTTGTTGGACAATAATCACTCCTTTGACAATAAGGATGTGGTCATATTAGATAAGGAAGGTGGTTTGTAAGAGGAGTAAAGGAGACAGTTTATGTTAAACATGAGCAACCATCTATGAACAGAGGGGGAGGCCTACGCCACAATTTATCTGGAACTTTCAACTCGACTATCAAGAAGATCCCGAAACGCTTTGAGAGCTCCTTGACCCGGTCACGGGTCACTGACTAATCGCTTGAACACAACCATTCGGCTTGAGGATACGCCCAGGATCGGGTGTGAAACTGTTGCCGTTTCCAACAAGTAAGTTGAAAATCCAGTAGAACAGTTTAAACTCTATTACATCTAAATGAGTATATGAAGCAGTTCTTTTTCTCTCTTCTCTTTAAACTCAAATCAAAATGCGATTTGTATTCTTACTGACAATTTTACGTGGCAGGCACAGGATTCATGTTTGATTATTCAACAACATATCGCCGGGCATTGCTTGAATGTTTACTTCACATGCTATATTAAATATTTATAAATTATTCTTACTGCCTCTTTACCGAACACCATTTCTTTGACACTTTTATCCTTGCGGAATTACACTTGTCAAGCTCACGTTCAAGATTTATTTGTTTCCCAGGTACGAAAATAGCGTTAATTGTCACCTGAAATCCATAAAGACATAAACACAGCTAGGATTTTATTGGTCCAGGTTACCGAACCACATAAGAACTATTTTAGAACTACTGTATGCCGGTAATAAATACGTAACTGCTTAATTAGTAATTGTTAATCAAGTTGCTTACGTTGTGATCTCTGCAGATACGAAATTAAAAACCCACCCTTTTTTGATTTTTATAACACCTTTTTTTTTTCCTTATATTATTATTATCATTTGTTTGGTGGGGAGGGGGTTCATCCTTTATGTAAGACACCATGTAAGACAACTTAGTCTAGGATGAAATATATTGTTAATACAGGTATTGATTATTTAGCTTTAAATCTTTTGAAGCAGTCTAGCTCATGAATATGAGCTACTTTACGAGGAACTTTGATTGAAAAAAGGGGGAGAGTGGTATTTGACAGAACACAGCGGGAACTAGTAATTTACGCTCCTTCTCAAATGCAAACTTGATTTTATCTGGGTTTGCGTTTCTCACATTTTTGTTTTCTTTCATTTTGTTTTGGGGTTTTAACCAGGGGAACTCGAATTCAAGATGGGCATGTGCCAAACGTAGCAGCAAGCTGAGTTGCTTTTGGGGTATTATTTTTTGTAGAAATGCATGGGGTCATTATGTGAAGGTCAAAACATGAAAGTATTTGAAATAAGGTAAACTGTCCAGATATCGTTTAGACCACTTTTTACTTAGAATCAAAGGCAGAAATGAAGGATATTAAGCACAGGATAGACAATTTGGGATCATAAGTGTGAGACTTTAAAAAATAGGTATTGGGTGTTGCGGTTGTAAAAAAATAGTGTCAATGGGTGTAAGATTAGGGATAAAAACGGGGGTCTGTTCACTGGTATAGTCGATATCCACCGGCTTGGGAGTGCCCTCTGGATGTTTTAGGGTGTCAAGTGATGCACAATGCCACATCAAATGAAAATGCCGCAGCACCTATAACAACAAAATGAGAGTGCTTTAGAATTTACACATCTTTTATTATAAAAAATCACGCAAGTGTTAAAACCGTTATTAGTTATACATGACCGATATCATTTTTAAAAACTTTGTTGGATATAGGATATGTGACTCAAATCTAACTAAACATTTTAGTACATGCATATTTATTTATTTATTAAACTCTCAGCAATCGTTCGACTACAAACCAGCTAATAAAGTATTAGAGAATGTTACCTCTGCAAGAGAGTGCAAAAATCGTATATGGAATATATATGTATAATTGCCGCTTAAACGGTGTCACGCTAAAATGTAAAGAGCTTGATCACAAACTCGAGTTGTTTAAGGATTCCGCGTTTGCGAGAATAAGTTTGACACGACACCTCAGTAAAATGTCGATTGTTCTTATTTTGGTTATTATGACGCCATAGTGTCGTCATACATTAATGGATGACTTTGATGTTTTTATCGAATGAAAATGACGACTTATACCTATAAATTAACGGCGGTGTTTAGTATTACTATTAGCTTAAATTAAGGAATAGTTGTAACCCTCTCCATAGAATTTAAATATTACTAACAATTGCTCCGTATAAGAACGGTAAAATATTAAAACACATACTAGGTGTGTTGATTGCAAACGTACGTTAAACTACTTTATAAAGGATTTTTTTACTCAAACACCACAAATGTACACATTGTTTAAAATAAAGCATATGCAAGGCACTCGCCCCTATTTGTTGTTATGTATTCTTACTTTACATGGCAATGGAAACTATGACCGGGTATGGCTTGAATGTTTACTCTATGCAACTTATGCATTCGCGCTGCCTCTCGATTTAACAACCTTCATTTGACACTTGTGTCCATGCGGAACTACAAATGTTTAACGTTTAAGATATTTTTTGTTTTCTAGTTACAGTTATTCGCACTTAAAATCCATTATGAACGTAAATGAATTCAATATACAGACGCACTTCAACATTATTAACCTAACAAGGCCAAAAAGGTAGAAATGTTCAAACTACGCGAAAATATATCTGTTGTATACTTACTTACAATTAACACTGGTGACATTCAGTAACTATTCACAAATTTGCAGAATCAAAATGCCTCATGCGTAAATCGACTACTTCAATTATGAATTTATCTTAAATCAGGTCAAATCTTGGCTTTCGACAGTTCTGTTAGGTAAACAAAATTTGAAACACTTAGCAACAAGAGACCGTTAGCTTTTATATTATAAGAGGTTAAACGAAGAGCTACTAAGCGCTTGGCTCACAGTAAGTGTCCACTAATGTACTAATGTATATAGTCAGCATTATAATACAAATTTATATATCTCAATCAGAAGAAACATAATTGCTGTAACATATCAAAAAACAAATATTTTCATATTTTAACAAACTATTATATATTCAATTTGGAATCATTTAAATGAAATGAGATAACTAGATATATTTTTTTCCGAGTGGTCACCTATATGAGGATAGTTTTGTATTTTGAAGGCATCATTTTGCACAAATTGACAGTTCGTTTCAAGAGGGGTTGATTGTGAATGAAATGTACTTACAATGTATGTGTGTCAATTTATTTTATGCTCGTTTGTTTGTTTTTGCTTGCAACAACAGAGGTTTTATATGTATGATGTAAGTAAATAATTTTATATATTTTCAAGAATCCTGAGTTGTTTCATATTGATACCTTAATATAGAGTATACAGTATAATTCATGAGATACACGTCTGTGTAACCCAGGGCTTCGAAATCTGCGGTAACGCGGCCGCGCCGTTCCCAGAAAAAAAGTTGGAAGTCCCAGAAAAAAAAATCGGTATAGTTTTAAAAAATGATAATAATTTAAAATCAACTAATAAAGTTATAGCATTTTTGACGATAGATGATTTTTCTGGCAATATTGAATGATGAAATGCAAATAAGCGAGCCATTTTTTTTTTTGGGGGGGAGGGTGAATGTCAAATTACTATCAAAAATAAGTTAGTTTATAGAGCAATTCGTGCATTTTTTCATAAATCTTACAGAACATTTTCATCAGCACAATAAAAGTTCCCAGAAAGGTTAAAAAATTATCTATACCCTGGACTGTAACCCACCACCCTCACGCATGCATTATTCGATTTATGCTTCTCTATTCATAGCCGGATTTTAAGGTTACTTTTTGTGTTTGTGGGTGTGTTTTTTTTGTGTGTGTTGTTTTCTGTCTACCTCTATGTATGCAACTTACACCATGATTCCAGCTATACCAATATATATTTTGTTCTAATTTTGTAATGTGGGTGCCTCCGCCCACACGCCTAGCGTTTTCGGAGGCATCCATGTCTCTCATATACTTATATGGATCGTCTTTTATTATACTCATATGTATATTGTTATACAAAATTACACTATGTATATCTTTAATATTTTGTACTTTATGATACTTATATATGTATTACTTGTGTATGATGAGATGAAACAAATAAAAATGAAATATTCAGTCATACAGTTTTGCACAGGTCAAGACAATAAAGGTAAGTGTAACCTTGCAGTTATTTCAAGTAAACGTAGATTTACGTATTGAGGTTTTGTTTTACCGTCTGCTTCGAGGAATTCTATTTTTCTTCTTTGTCTTTTACTGTCCAGCATGACAGCTATCAATTCCATTTAACCCTGCAAACTCGTTTAATTGACATGTTGTTTTGTTTGAAACCTCCCTTGAGACGAATTCATCATTGACAAATTGCGTATCTATAAAAGCAATCGTATATCCTTCATTGAAGTTTAATTAAAATTGAACTTCACAAAATACTCTCTTGTTATATTCTTTATAACTGTTCTGTAGTCAAAGGAAAACCTAATTTTAACAACACGTGTCTCAAACATAGAAAGCTTTAGGGGGAGCGGGTTGGCGCAGCGGTAGTTCCCCCGCCTTGCACCTTTATGAGGTCAGGGTTCGAGTCCCGCGCCCGGTGCTTTATGAGCATCTGGTTTTCAGTCCATGCTCGCTTCCACAGGTTTTTCTCTGGGTGCTCCGGTCTTCCTCCTGCATTCAAAACTGAATTTAAAAAATATTACCTTGGAGCCCTGTTAAAGATAAGCTTCTTCCAGCTTACTTGGTACCAAGTACCAAGTTGGGTTACCTTGGCGAAAGCCTAAACAAGGTAATTTGCCCCGGAACAATCAGCTGTGGATACAGGCTGTTGGACACTAGGTGGAAATCAGGGCTAGCTAAGTAACAAGTTACATATTTACCTGATTCTTGTTTGTCCTGAAAGATGACAGGAAACCCGATTTATCCCTGACATGTAGGTTTCAATGTCAGCTTATTGAAGTTCTTAATACTCATCAGGGTGCAGCATTATGGATGAATACTTCGTTCAAACAGTAAATTTGCATCCAAAATTACATTTCAACTCTAATTTTTTCTCATCTGTAAATTATTTTTCATATTTTTCAATGTTGTCATGTTTTTACCCTCATGAAAAATGTTAATATTGGTGAATTTGTTTTGTATGACAACACAATGTTTTTTACGCATTTTCTAAATCGTTATGATTGTTAAGTAAAATTTTAACTTTAAAAGTAATCCGATTTATATTTCGATTTTTTCTTTAAATCTCACCACTATCCATTTTTCTAACGTAATTCAGACTATTTTGCAAAGTGAAAAATGAATGTTTTTGCTAGATGAACAATGTCAGACTACAAATTGGTTGAATGTTCTCAATCGTCCAGTAGTAGTCAACATGCGTAAAATGGTAAATCTGTTACTGGAAATATTATTGAAATTACTTGTTTTAGAGCAAACTACGTTTCGTGTTGCCCGTGCAATACATTATCAGGTTTTAACCCGCTGGATTGGTCATGTGGCCATTTGTAAGACTACATTTATTTTTAGTGATTCTCTGCTGCTTTTGAGTCTGTGTTGCCATTTTTTACTTTAAAGCAGATACATTACTAAGAAAACATCTTATGATGCCCTCGTTGCGGTTCATGATTTTCACTTTCCTCTAGTTTTTACACGTTAAAAGATAAGACTAACGTGCCTTAAATCGGTTTATCTCACACAAATAGACGTAGTAATTCTCAACGCACGTATTTTCATTCTTTTCCAGGATCAATTTTTATAAAAGCGAAACATAACAAATTTAAATGATGAAACAAAAAGCATACATTTTGTATCTACTATTGGTCAATTTATTTGATGTGGTATTTATTTATAGCAAAGTATAGCAGATCTTCTATTTGCAATCAATCAGTGGTGCTTTGAAGTCAAGGTTAGATGAATAAACTATATTAAAAACCCGTCAAAATCGTATTCTGCTTTACTGTTGCTACTGACAACGCAGCCCGAATTCAATTTTCCAAATAGAGCAGAAAAGTAGGTATATAATTTCAAGTCATGCATCTATTTCTAACTTCGGATGATTTGAAAAAGTCGAATATGACGTTACTAGGCATGAGTTAAAATTGTGTCAAAAAACGTCAAATATGTCTCAAGTTTGCTAAATCCATGTATACATCAAATGACTTTAGAAATTGGTTGCCAAAATTACGCAGTGAACAGTTCAAAATTCCTCTCCGCAATGGACATAAAATGACTCTTCCTAAGCTTCGTACCCAGCGTTATGAACAGAGTCCCATCCCATTCATGGTTAAGCTTTGGAACAAAGACTGTGCCAGGTGAAATGTCTCTGGTTGTTTGATGTTTTATCCTTTTGATACTAGTATTTGATGTATTGCCTTATATAGTTTGTTGCCTCTAATTGTTTTTATGTGTAATTTGTAAATATTGTGTAATTCAGCTTATGCTGCGATGCAATGTGAATAAACCTTGAATTGAATTGAATTGAATTGATTATGACGTCATATATACGTAACGCCTTGGTTGATTTTTGTAATCTTTGTATCATATGCAAATGATTTCAAAAGTACCAAAAATGAACTTATCACTGGCTCGTATGTTAGTATTTTTCCAAAAATAATAAGCAAAATGAGATACATTATGAGATAATTTTCAATTTGAGACACTTTTGCCAATTTGAGATACTTCTGAATACTAGTGTGATACTAGCAAAGCAAAACCAAACTTTAGGGGGGTTTAACTACCCCCACCCCCTTTGTTAGACATGTTATTAAAAAGTCTTGGTTAGTCGAGGGTTAATATAAAGTTTGTTTCATTACTTAAAATGATCATGTTATATGAGCATTAATTGCGGAATAAATGATAGTTCTATACCTATTAAGTAGATTGATAACATATCTCTCTATTTAATATTGCAACGCTTTAAGCACGTCATAATCAGAGAGCAATTTGATAAAATTAAAGTTGTAAGCGGGAATTTTTTGATAAGGATACATCGTGGAATAATTCTAGGCCTTTACAATCGGGTGGTTCGGAAAAAGAAACCGACATCAAATCAGTTTTAACACGTAAAGCATTAGTAACAAACGTTCCTAATGCCTTGTTCGTGTCACGCTTACTTAAAACAGCATTCTCAAAATGATGACTTCAAGGTGCATATTTCTTTTTATATAGAAGGGTTTTAAACATTGTTATTATGTCATGTTTTGTAGCGCGATGTGCAGGATTGTGTCTTCTTGAAAAAATGTCCCCATTCAATGGCAATACTCCATTCACTTTTTCAAGAAAGGCACAATTCTTCCAATAGATGCAAAACTGCACCTTAATGGTTTTGTGCTGTTTACGAAACTGCCTTCCTGAATGACTGCAAATGGCTTGAATTAATCTTTGAACATTGAATATATTTTTTATTAGAAAAATACTTACATACGAGGCAGTGATAAGTTCATTTTTAGTACTTTTTAAATCATTTGCATATTCTATATTTAAAGTGGTCGACAAAAAATATACAAACATTTTCAACAAAAATCTAAACAAACAACCTTTCATTTATTCTAAACTTAAATCTT
>JXSR01S013608.1:0-12408 GCA_000969725.1 Ophiothrix spiculata
TAATTCAAATATGAACTCAAAAATACAAACTCATGATTATGAAATATCACTTCTTTGGAGTAATAATATTGGGCAATTATTGGCACAATTGTGTAAAAGTTGAAAAATCCAAATGCTACATGCACAGCATAATCTGTAAATACTTTCAAGATCATCATGAATTCATCAAGTATATTTTTAGGCTTTGAATGAGGTTATGTTCGAAAATAAAAATTCTGCAGCAGAAAAGAAATGAAAAGTTGACAGTTTAGCATGAATGCACACAAGTTTTGGAATAGCTGCTCCCGGGGGGGGGGGGGTACTCAAGTTTGGTTTGGGTAGGGACGTGCCGCAGGGAAATTTGAAAAGCCACCCATCCAAATACCAATTTTCAAGAAAAAGGGACCCATCCATATACCAAATCTTCCAAATTTTGAGTCAAGTTTGATCAAAAATTACATTTTTTTCGCCCAAATTTGCGCTATTTTGGCACAAAATGTCTAAAGTTTTGTGAAGAAATGTCCAAATTTTGGAAAATTTTGAAAAGTGACCCATCAAAATACCACATTTTGGGAAGAAAAAGGACCGATTGAAATACCAGAGAGCCTGATTTTGCTACCCAAATTTGCGGCACGTCCCCATAACCACTTTTGTACTAAGTACCTCCCCGGGTAGCTGCTAGCGGAACTGTGAAGCGGAGTTTGCATTTCCGTGTGTCAAATGTTAGAATATGGCAAAAAGGATGGTATTCCCGCTATTGGAGATGAGAAACAGAGCAAATTAACAAGCACATACAGTCGTGATTGAGGACTTTTTCTGTTGCTTAGAGATCTGTCTTAACATTTCCACTTCTGCTGTTGTGAAAAATTATCAGATCATCATGGAATAAATTGTCAAAATTGTAGTCAAAGTTTCATTAAAAATTGTTAGATTTTGACAAAAGTGGAATCACTTCATGAATTTTAACATTTTGTCTTTTAAGAGTGAGAATTACAGGGATAGTGATGCCGCGTGAGTCAATTGAGGTTCCCTTATAAACTCTTTGAGAACAACCCACAACATCTTTTTTTCTTTATTTAGCATTAATTATCCTGTTAGAATGCCATATCATCATGCGAGTGCAAGAAAGTCGTATCTGCAATGGCTGCCCCAAGTTATATTTATTTAACACAAGAATGCCAAATGCCAAAAATCCGTCAACATTTCCTTCTCACGTCAGTGGCTCTTGAAATGGTTCTTAAGGTGTCACCGTCATCTGAAGAACCATTTCAAAAGCCACTGACCCAAAGATTGGAGATTATAAAGTGTGCAATCCAAATTTATGTAAAATGGCAGCTATTGCAGATACGATATGTCAATACTGTTAAACAAAATTGCTTGGTAACTAAAAGGAATGCCAAGATCCCTTATGCGGGTACCTACATTTTCAAAAATGATTAGGGTACAGAATCATTAGTTCATTGGAATAACTACCTAGACATGGTACAAACACATTTATAGGTCAGAAAGGAAGGTAACAGACTCGCGGTGAAGGTGGTGTGGCAATCCTCTCAGCGCAAATGTAACAAAATAGTGGAGTCTGGCTCAATCGTTTCGAAAGAGAGAAGGATGCTCCAATCTGTGTATATAATACACTTGTGGTTTAAAGTATTTCCGCAGAAACACTTTATTCAGCCATATCTCACAAGGCGTTTATAAGGAAACCATCTGGAAACTTCTGTTGCTTTTGGTCAGATCTAATAGGTAATCTAATCTCCGAATGGGATCAACCTCCTCACGTACGGGTAGGGGCAACAACACAAATGGGTCGAAAAACATGATTTTTAGGTCAAATTTGATTTTTTGTAAACTGGGGGGGGGGGGGTTGAAGGATCATTTTCGTTTGCTTCCAAGCATTCTCTTGGCGAAGTCAAGCGTGACTAGGACATTTAATCGCCTGCCTGTCACTCTATTACATATATACACATTCCATATGACCACTCAATTAAGCGGTGAAGTGACCTTGACCCAGGTGTTGTCAATACCTGCTTGCATTAGAATTTTACAGAAACTTATATGAAGTTTCTGAAAGTTGATATTTTTACATAAAACTGAAGAAATAACAAAACTTAACATATATCTCACAGGTGCTACAACCAATAAATTCAAGATTATTCTTTCAAATAGCATGAAAAGAATTAAGCTGCAGATTTCAAAGATGTCAGGGAGGAGATTAAAAAAAAAAATACTGGGGATTTATAGTGAGCTATGCCTCCCAGATTTGTAATTCCACTCGGCCTCTGCACACTTTACAGATGTTTGCTGACCACATGTGGCCCAAGTAAGCTCCATTCCACACCAAGCATCATTTCAGGTTCTTGCGACAACCTCTAGGGGCGCTGAACCTTGATCAGCCAACATACATACCATCGCTGCCCGGATCAGCTCCCCGAGTTTCGCACGGGTGTTCACGAGACAATTAGCAGTTAGTTCCTTGTCCAAGGGAATTTCAAGCACACTCAACTTTTTTGGCACCAGCGGTGTTCGAACTCGGGACCTTCCGCACCGCAAGCGAGCGCCTTACCGATTGAGCTAACTTGACTGCAAGTTCAATTTAGAAGCATCTAAGAAGAGATATTTGTAGGAATTATTTTTCATAGTTTTATTAAGTATCAGGAATCAGCAGTGACCCAAGTCCACAACGGTAATTTTTGAGAAAAAACCCCTTCATTGTATTCAAATTTGTGGCTCACAGGACATACAACACTGATCCAAGTCCATGGATTTTGTCATATTTTATATGCATAAAGGACTTTGTTGGGAAGTTGCTTCTGTGTTGAACTCATTTAAAAAAAAAAAACAGTGGACATTGGTCAGTGTTGCATCCTAGTATTCAAATTTATTCTAAACTTCAGGAACCCAAAACAAAAGCCGGAACTTCCTAGATATACATCATAGGTGAACTACAGTGATTTTGCATAAATCCTTAGTGATATCAGGCCACATCTTCATAGAGTTTGTTGAAGTATTATATATCAAGCTGTTTACAGAAGTGTACAGACACTGGTTTTGTTGTATGTTATTTAGTTATTTTCCCTGGTTGTGTTGACTTGGCTCAAAGCATTTGTACATTTACATCACGTTTATTGTACCATTGTAACTGTACTTTACATGTCTGATACCAAAGGGTACTAAATACAACTGCGGTCCCAGTCCGTATTTCAAGATTTTAGCAAAGGAAATTTTCCTGTACTGTATGTGAGATATGGATATAATAACAGATGCAAACATTTTAAACATTTTAGAAGTGACCATGGATGCCAAACTGAGCAAAAGTCAGCTGAGAAGATTGTTTGTTGAACTTGGACTTGAACTCCATGACATAGAGAAGGCTGAACGTAGCGCTAATGATACAGATTACTGCCTACAAGCAATAAAAGTGCTACTAGTATGGAGACATAGAAATGGCAATTCAGCTACTAAGGGCAGTATACTTGATGGTATTAAAAGATGTGGATTTGAAGAAGCTTTGGGGATTCTGCAAGAAATATGGAATTCAAGTCATTTTGTGCACTCTGAAACTACTCTGCATAAGGAACCCTTGTTTCCAAAAGGTGTCAACGCTATCCCGTCCTTCATGCCTTACAATGTCTTGATACAAAGTATTATCGAACGCATTGATTATGTTAGAGGCTTATTGGACCGTTTAAAGACATATTGCAGTAGTTTTGATGAATACACATATGGAATTCCCTCAAACATGTTGGAGAATGTAGAAAGAGGTAAACATTTCATCAATGCACTTGAGAAATGCTGCCTTCTGAGTCCAGGTAACCTGCTATACCTCCAGCATATATTAATGACAGCGGCCATAGAAGGAGGGTGTCAATGTCAAGATCTTGTTGAAGATATTGAAGAGTATGGACAAAATTATCCAGAGCAAGAGATTCGGCATTTTCAACGTCTTGATGAAGTTGTGAATTCAAAAGCCGGTGGAAAATTTGTAACAAGAATCAAGATAAGACATTCTGTTAACATACCTGAACTACTGGATGTACTACATGACCAACTGGGAATACCTCGGTATCTCATAAATGTTCTTGGCCTCACAGAAGGTTCCATTATGTTATTCATCCAATTACCAAGATTTTGGAACAATTATGATATTCGTGATAAGTGGATACAGATTACAACATCCCCAGACATCCCTAAATGGATTCAGCACTTTAATATCATTGCTGTTCATGTATCAAATGATTTGGATTTGCATGTGACATTCAACAAATTACCAGTACATGAATTTCGTGTAAAAATGATATTGCTAGGGTCATCTGGCACAGGTAAATCAAGCTTGTTATATCGCTTTCTTAACAACGATTTTTTTGAATATCAAAATATCACAGTTGACTTAGATTTAAGATCTAAACCCCTTAAATTAAGATCTAAACCCCTTAGAGTAGATGATAAATTACTCCATGTAACATTATTCGATATGCCTGGCCAAGAACGATACCTCGCTCTAACGCAAAACCACTTTAGAGGAACACATGGCACTATGCTTGTATACGATGTCACACATCGAAAAAGTTTTGACAGAATTCAATTTTGGTTGTCAGTGGTTAGGAAAGAGATTCATAAAGATACTGCAGTCATCCTTTGTGGTAATAAAAAAGATTTAAAGAGCAGAAGAGAAGTTAGCTATGAAGAAGCAAGTCGGTTTGCTCAAGCGAATGACATGATGTTCGTAGAAACAAGTGCCAAAACAGGGGAGAGTGTGTATGCTGCTTTCCTAGAATTGGCAACATCAATAGGTAAGAAGATTGACAGATGTGAATTGGATGTTGTAAGCATTCAGGAAGAAGAAAAGAGAAACTGGCACCAAGCAAAAAGGGTTCCAGCAAAGATCCATGTCACAGAGATTGACAGACATGAATTGGATGTTGTAAGCATTCAGGAAGAAGAAAAGAGAAACTGGCACCAAGCAAAATGGGATCCAGCAAAGATCCATGTCCCAGAGATTGACATACCTGAATTGGATGTTGTAAGCATTCAGGAAGAAGAAAAGAGAAACTGGCCCCAAGCAAAAAGGGCCCCAGCAAAGATCTGTGTCACAGAGATTGACAGACCTGAATTGGATGTTGGAATTGAAATTGGAAGCTTTGAGGAAGAAGAGAGAAACCAACAAGAAACAAAAATACCTGTCACAGAGGACGTACAACAAGGTTGGTGTAGCTGGTGTTGTGGACTACTATCCAATTTGTACCACAGGATGCACCAAAATGTTCGTTCAGAACAAGGATTGGTAATTGGTTTCATACCATGAGTTGCTCCAAACTGTTCATATAGACTCAAAAAGAATCACGACTGAATCAGCCACCTAGATTTGAAAGTGAATGAAAAGTGGTAGATAGATTGATTTTGAGATATTATATTGTTAAAATTGAGTTCTTGAATTGACAGTGGCAGATCCAGGTTTTGGGAGACCCAATATTTAGTGAATTCAACCAAGTGAACCATGTGAGCGAATAGAAGCTTCCCACAACCTTGGGTCCATGGGGTCTCTGGTAGGATCACCAGAAACTCATGGGTTTTCAAGTTTCACAGAGTTTCATTGTTCTTTTCTGCCATTTTTATGTTTGTGTGGCATTTTTAGTCAAACAGTTGCACAAAAATTAGTCAAAAAGTTATTCTGTAATTTAAAAAGCATGATTGAGTTTATCATGGAAAAAAGAGTATAAAATAAGAGGGTAAAATTTTCCAAAATTAAATGTGTTTTTTCTTACATTGGGCAATATTGGGCACTCAAACGAAGTGTCATAACAAGAAGAATAACCTTTTTCCACACGAAAGCAACAACATTCATAAACCGGAGACCACCGGAACATTTCATAAAATTTCTCTAAAATATTTCGCTTTTTCGACACAAAATGTATCGGAAAATAAACACAAGAAATTACTCTTACTTTGAAATGATGAAAATCGGCGAAAAAACGGTCGATTTTGATCAAATTTTCGATGTTTTCAAGCAAATTTTCAGCAGAATCCTCGGACGTATCAAGTTCCGGAAACTGAGTAAAATACACTAAGACGCATGCTCAGAACATCATTGCCTTGAAACTGATATACCACTTCCGGGTAGAGTTCGTTTGTTCGTGCGTCATTTTTTCTCGACAATTTTCCAGTAATTACAGGTTGGCTGAACGCTCATCGGCAGATGGATTGCGATCAACCTACTTGATATTGATTATTATCGATGACTTTTCCTTTATGTTTATGAATAGGAAAGCGGATTGTGGTTTGTCGATCGAAGTCTTTGTGGTTCCTTCTTATCTCTTTTTTCCATGAGTTTATCAAGAGACTTTTCAATAAATAGCTATTGTCTGTCCAAACCGAATAGATCCTCGTTTTTTCAGTAAATATCAAACTTCAAGAAAAGTTATGAAAAAAAAGTTGTTTGTTTTCCCTTACCCAAATGGATTTTATGTTCATGTCTTTTTTCATTTGATATAGGTATACCAGAGTCTATTCAATTTTCATCAATTTTGCCTATCGGAATGCAACAGTGAGCCAAGTCCACTGGAATAGTTTTTAAGAAAAAACAAGAAAACTTTGTAGTATGTCTGATGTTTAAGTTATGTCAATTTTGCTCATAGGGTAGATTAATGAATCCAATTGGCAGATGAAACATAATTTTTTTATGATAATTATGTACTTACAATGCTTTTCAGGTGGTCATTTCAGTCATTGAACTTGGGCTATTGCTACATTCATATGTACTTTATTTATTAAGTTTATGCGCAAAAGGGGTGGGATTTATATTGTTATACCATAGATTGCAAACTCTTAGAGGGGCTTTCAGCTTTTTGCGGGGACTTGAAGCCTACAAACATCCCAAATCGGCTGATTTTGCATGAATTGTAACAAAGTGCAGGGGGCTTCAGCCCCCCTCCTGGACGCGCCAATGGTATCCATGGATTGAGTACAAAAGACTTTTGGGGCAGTTGCGGTGTGGATTAATTTTACTCTTTCACACATAAGGCTAATGAAACTTGATTCCAGGTTTCCCGTCACCCGCCCGCGTTATGAAATTACCCCCGCATTTTGTGAACCAGTTTCAAGGAAAAATTCATTACTTGCTAAAAATTGTCTTTTTCTTAATTTTTGGTTCAATAAAAACATTGTTTGAGATGCATAAAAATCATTATCTTTGTTACATAGCAATTTCCATGGGGAAAACTTCCAATCAATACCCAGTGTCCACTTCAGCATTTTGTATTCTGAAATGACCGCACAGAAAATAATGTTTTTTTTTAGTATATGGAAAATGGGAAGTAATGAATAATGAAAATGTTACCTCATTATGATCAGAAAAAAAATGTTACAGGAAACCGGGAATCAAGTTTCATTGGCCTAAGGTCTCTCCAGTGTATGACTCATTCTTGAAAAAAGTGGACTTGGGTCAGTGTCGCATTTTGGTATTAAATTGAATACTTCATAAAAATACACATTTTATAAAACGGAATTGCAAAATAAAATATGAACTATCAATTCACTCTATTTAGAAGCAAATGACACATATTCCAGTTTTACAAGTTTTGATATAAATCATCAGTTCGAGTAATTCCCCGCTTATGAAGTCCTAAAATATATTTCAATCCCCGTAGGCAACACCACTGTTGATTCCTCCAATGCCTGGATATTTCCACTAAGTTTCCTTTTTATGCTATATTGGACGTCAGTTATAGGGCATTTATTTATAAAGCTACAATACCTTACTTAGAGTGAATTTTGAATGTCATTTTGCTGATTTAATTCAAAGAAATACAAATATACATATTTCTATGCTTATTGTGCATTTGATTCTATCAAAACATGATCAAAATTAGGTCAGGGCAATGTAAATTTGACAGAGTATGCCTATGCAAATATAACATTTTTAACTGGTGGCGCATAGCTCAGTCTAGGGTCAAGATTGTTTGACAAAAATAATATCGTTTTGTGTTCTAAGTTGTAAAAATCAAGCTTTAGTTTTTACCAATTTCCATTTGAAATCTGTTGACTTAGCTTAAAATTGCAAGTCACCTCAGGGCGCATCACACAAAAAGTGCCTTGCTAGTGCTAGCCCAAATTACAAGTTCAAATTAATATATGCTAGCTATCAGTTAAGGTGAATGTGAACTTTACATAGGGGCTCTCCACACATACAAATCAATCTGTACTTCGCACATCTAGATGCATGTAGATTAAACTGGACTTCAGCAAATGATCACAAGTGACTAGACTGTGCGTGCACATATATACGCGTAGCTGCGTTATTTCCGCGCACACGCACACCCATACCTAGCGTGTGAATCCCGGGGGGGGGGGGGTACTCAAATTTGGTTTGGGTAGGGACGTTCCTCTTGGAAATTTGGAAACCCACCCATCCAAATACCAATTTTTAAGAAAAATTGACCCATCCACATACTAAATCTTCTAAATTTTGAGCCAAATGTAATCAAAAATCGCAAAATTTTCTAACATTTTGAGAAGAAATGTCCAAATTTGCGACATTTGGTGCAAATTTCCGAAAATTTTGAAAAGAAGACCCATCAAAATATCTCATTTTGCGAAGAAAAAGGACCGATTGGAATACCAGAAAGCCTGATTTTGCTACAATTTTTTTGGCCTAAGGCTAGTTAAATTCTAGAAGTTCTACACAAGTTCAAGATGTAAAAAGTGCTGGTACAGAGCTCACAACTTAAAAAAGCTAAACATTCACATTCTGAATAGAATCTTAGATTTCAGATATCTATATTTGTCCTTGGAGATGTAAATCTTGAGGAAATCCTCTAATGAATCGGGAAATGTTTTCTGTTTAAGGAGATGTTTCCTTTTGACTGAGAAAATTAGCACATTTGAGAATGTACGTGTATACTGCAGTGGGTTTTTAGGATTCTTTTGGACAAGTCTTGTTAAAGGGGCAATTCATGATCCGCTTTTCACCCTCAAGGTCACCTCTATCAAATTGAAGTTTTTTGTCTGTACGAATCCTCAACTGGTATATGTTACGATCCCCAAATCATTCTTTCATATATGCTTCCATTTTTGAGAAAAGTGTATTGTCGGGGCTCTGATTTTTTAAAAATTACAACACAGTAGCCTATGGGGATTTTCAAAATGCTGAAAAGCTTGTATCTTGGAAACCAATGCTCGGAATCAAGTGAAATTTTCAGTATATAGGCCCTATTTATGTTGTACTCTTCTTTTTATTTAGCTAGAAAGAGGCCACATCAAAATCATGAATTGCACCTTTAAGGCCATCAAGGTGCAGGATTGTATATCTATTGGTAGAAATGCACGTTCTTGAAAAAAAATGCATGGAGTATTGCCATTGAATGGAGAAACTTTTTCAAAAAGACACAATTGAATTTTGCATTGAGTGCTAATGTCATGCTTGTGTAGCCAAGTTTTGTAAAAAATGACTCCTTTCTGCTTGATAATGGGGCATGTAAAGTTTTTTTATTTATCAATGATGAAATCTGCTTTGATCATAAGATAAAATATAAGCTTAGATCTTTGTCACCCTTTGATAATGCAAATATTTCAAAAAATGAAAAAGTCTGCAAAAAAAGGGATGAGGGTGCTTTGTTTGAATATTGCTTTAATTCTGCCTTCACTTAGATCAAGTCGACTCTGATGATATTATATGTTTGTTAACCCTTAAACCCTTTTTCGACCCACCTCACAGCCATGGTGGGGGGGGGGGGCAAAATCCGGCCCCCCTTCCGATCTCGGAAACGGATTGACGAAACATCACGTGTAGGGTACTGGTGGATAGCTATGACCCTCACGAGTCCATTGGTACCAAAAAAAATTGAAATCGGACCTTGTATGACGTCACAGTGACGTCAGTCAAAAATCGCCAAAATCGTGGTTCTTCGCTATTTTTTTCAAGTAAAAGCTGCATTTTTAGCAATAATGTGTGTCAAAGTAAACACATGTTCTTGCTCCAAATAAATCAAATAAATAAGATAAAACAAAGTGGAAGGGTATCCTGAAAGAAAAAAACACGATTTGTGTGTAATTCCCATTGAAAATCAGTTTTTGGTCAGTTTTTCGTTTGACCCAGCATCCTATTACCCAACGCCATGTCCCAACCCTAGGTCCGATTTTCACAAAAATGGTCTTGAAATAAGCGCAAGGCTTGAAGGAAAAAGGTCAAGAAGTTTCAGCGCGAAAAAATAACAACCGGCGGAGGTATAACAAAAAATGTTAGAGGGGGGCAGATTCCCCCCCCCCCCCGGCTCTTTAGGGTTAAGCTGATAATCCTTCAAAATGGTTCAAATTAATTCTGGATTTGATTCGATTATAGGTATGTTAGATTACAAAATCCTGTTTGGCTTCCATTCAAAAAAAAAAATCAAATGTTGTGAGGAAAATATTTTTGATCAATTACTTCCTGAACTGATTTTATTTATTTTCCTGCTCAAAAAACAGGTTATTAAAGGTATTAGCCATGAATTCACATGGATATGAAAATTCATAAAAAGACATGATAGAACCAAAACAAACAATAAAATTTCATGATTTGTTCTTAACTTTGCACTCTGGTAAGCCGCTCACAGCATCTCGCAAAAGCGTGCACGATTTGGCGGAAATTTTTAATTTGACGCCATTTATTCAGATAGCTCTAAAAAATAAACTATTAGCCCAAATTGGTCGAAATTCGCCATCAAGCAGTTGAAACAAAGAGCTATCTAGTGCCATCATTTTTATTAGCAAAGAAAACAACCCTGGCGCACTAAAATGATCGTATGCTATCATAAAGTTAGGTCTCTGTGAGCTGCTTAGAGCGGTTTACCAGCCAAATAGGACGGAGGGTGAAAATTTTATTCCGGAGTGAAAGAGTTAAACAAAGATGATTTTCCACCCAATTAGTTCCTATGCAAACTGTTGACATTTTCTCCATTTTCTAAAAAATGCAAGATATCGGGTTTGGTTGAGTCCAAACCCGATATCAAAAATATCGGGTTTCCACCTGGGCTCGAACCCGGTACCTCTCGCATCCCAAACCCATTATCACTATGTCAAGCCACCGATCAGGCGCTACCATGGCAGCAATTTCGTGATCATTATTAATTCTGGTCTATGATGTATTCGGACTTAGTCGATTTGTCTAACTTTGCAGAATGGTATTTTTTAGTATTTGGTAGGGTTAGGGTTAGTATAGACCCAAATCTAGGCCGACTTAGCCCTAACCCCCTAACCCACTTTTTCCGTTCAGAAACTATCTCCTCGGAAATTTACAAATCAAAAATATCTGGTTTCCACCTGGGCTCGAACCCGGTACCTCTTGCATCCCAAACCCATTATCACTATGTCAAGCCACCGATCAGGCGCTGCCATGGCAGCGATTTCGTGATCATTTCTAACTCTGACTAACTCCGGTCTATGACGTATTCGGACTTAGTCGATTTGCCTAACTTTGCAGAATGGTATTTTTTGGTATTTGGTAGGGTTAGGGTTAATAAAGTCATTTTACACAAATATTAGCCAACTGATTCAAATTTTCTAGACCCTGGTCTGAGTCCTTAATGGGTCACATCTCTTTTTTCTTGGGCAAGAAATTTTTCTCCCAATTGCTGCGATTCCCGGTTTTGTCCAATCCATGGGTCCCTTGTGCACACCCTGGGGTGCGTGTACACAGTTCAAATGCATAACAATGCATTTTGTAAGCTTTTGTAAAATATTTTGGGTTTTTTAAATTTATATTTTTTTCAAGATTTTTTCGTGTGTGACAGAAGTGTTATATTCTACATATTAAAGATATATTTGTCAAATTTATTAACTTAATGGGCGCAATTGAGTGTCAAAATTAATCGACAACACTGTTGTAAAGATTGCTGAGATTATTTTGGAAACACAAACATTATGCCTTGGACTCGAGTGACACAGAAGTTCTACATTCTACATATGTGAAACAAAATACGCACACTGTATATGCGTCAAGTGAAGATTTATGCGATCTGCTTGGATATCGGTCCAAACTCAAAATATATCCGGAGGTACAATAACACTGCTCCATGAGCGACACAAGATGGCAGTGTATCCCGATTCCCCTTTAAAAATTCCTTGGCGCAACCACCATGTTCTATAGCTGGGCATCTTGGCTTCGACATCGGCATAGGGGGTCACCAGATGTTCAACCTTCCTCTTTCTCTTCGTCACTTGCCTCGGGATGGGATCTTTCCGGGTTGGTGTAAAAGGCACTTCTTTTATTGTTGATTTTGGCCCTGGCCAAGCAATATGGCAGGGTGACAAAAATTTTCGTGACTTCCGAAACACGGTTATGACCAACCGGCTTCGATTGATCCTTACATGCATCAAACACGAGTATATATGATCTTGATACATATAATCTATGGTGTCACATAGGTCGTCTGACAGAATCGGAAAACAAAACAAACT
>JXSR01S013609.1:17229-28857 GCA_000969725.1 Ophiothrix spiculata
CCCCCCCCCCTCCCCGGGATACAATCTTTTTGATTGAATATTCAATCGGGGCAATTTACGTGAGAAGTGCAAACCACTTTGCATATGATCATATTGCCTTTTAAAACATGTCGGACTGCTTGTATGCTGTTGTAAATTATTGAAACAAACAAGTGAAACAATCTAATTAACGATTTCAATTGTGAAAACATTATTTGTTAATTGTGTATCTCGGATTAAACATTGCCTTAAGAAAGGGGAAAGAGGCATTTTTGAAATCAATTTATTTTTTAAGGGTTGAGTCCCTAAATGGGTGCCGTTTGGCTGAACGTCATCTTTCCTGCAAGTTTTTACCTATCTATACATATCAGAAAATCCCAATTTTTGGCGTACATATGGAATAGAGTCTCTAGTTTATACGTGCAACTTTACTAGTGATTTTACGTCCATTATCAAGGTCAAATTACGTCAATAGACTACTTCGAAAAATTGACGCCTATTTCGCCGAAACCTCATGATTTTATGATGTTCGAACGATTCGACTGTTTTCTAATTTTAACAGATTGTAGGCTTGATACCTTTTATTGAATTACAAATAACATTTTATGAATATGTTGTGTTGATTTTGAATGATAATGTAACAAACCCGCGTTGTTTTGCTCGAAAAATATGACGTGAATTACGACTCTGAGTTCGCCCTGTTTGAGCTGTGAATTGTCCCCGGAATTGTCTGTTTTTTGTATCTACATTATCTACATTTTGTCTGATATACGCATTCGCATAATTTACTTACAAATGGAGCATCCCAATGAGGCAAAAATTGCAATTTTTATGTAAACAAAAGAAAAATACGGCATTCTAATGTTTATGTTTTAGATTTTAGTTCACGATCTCAACCCTGCCTTGATGTTTCAGCGGTAGATCTCTCGCCTCGTAATGCATGACTAACCCCTGCCATAATCCACGGTTCGAGTCCCCGCAAATCCAGTGGAAACTATTATCTTTTCATGATTAAGAAAATAGTTAGGAATCATATTTTCCTGAGCAGATGGAGGTCATCAACCCTTAAGTATCTTTAATCAAGATGAAACTTTCCAATTCGACACAAGTTTCTTTTCATAATAATGTATTTCGTCTTTAACGGTACATGAAAATACAAATAATTTACATCAACGATAATCACTCTCTGGGAATATTGCGCAATCATACCTGTGTTAGGGGATTCTATGCTTTATCAAATGAGCTCACGTTTTAATCATTAAGCAAATGTTGCTAAAGATATATAAGTAGCTCATGAAGTGACCTTACACACACATGCCAAAGGACAAAGTTATAACTATTTGGATCCTTAATATGGAACGCCGTTTGTAAACTTTAGTTCTTTTTTCATTAATGGTGTCACAAAACAAAACGAAACGAATCAAAACAAACACAAACACAAAAACACATACAAAAAACTACACAAAAACCAAAAGCACACATAACGAAAAATAATGCAACCGATTTGAGTACAAACACATATATTAAAAAATGAAACAAATAAAAAACAAACTAAATACAAAAAAAAACATACACACACCCACATCAAAAATAATGCAAATACATGTACAAACACATATCTTAAAAACCACACGAAACAAAACGAAACGAATCAAAAACAACAACAAAAAAACACAAAAACAACATAACACAAAAACAAAAAGCACACATCAAAAAATTATGCAATCGATGTAAGTGCAAATATATATATATTAAAAAAAAAAAAACGAAACAAAAAGAAACAAATCAAAAACAAAAACAAAGTACAAACACATAAAACAAACAAACAAAAAACAAAACAAAACAAACATACACACACATACGCTTCAAAACATAATGCAATCGATCCAAATGCAAACAGATGACATAAAAAACAAAGCAAAATAAACAACTAAAACTAAAAAGCACTAACACAAAAACAAAGCAAAACAGATAAAATGCACTGGGTTATGCATTTATGTAATTTGCTCTAAATGTAATACGAACATTCCCGTAGAAATTTCTGTTACTATTCTCAGCAAAGCAAATAAACGAGGTTTCCTACAGATATTTAACATTTTTGTAATTCTACATAACTTTCTCCATATTTCTTGTAAATGTTGCATTTCAATACCGAGTTTCGTATCTGGATTGATTTGTTTTTAAACAAATTCGTTATATTTTTAAAGTAGAACAAATACTAAATAAAATGTTTTGATACTTTTACTTGCATTATCACAATGTAATGCAGAAAAGTAAATTATTGTCCAATAGACAACGCTTGACACGAGTTTGGGTTATATATTACTTGATGAGCTTTGATGCAACTGATTTCAATACTAACAAGAATAGTCCTTAAAAATGAAAAACTCGCGTTATACCGGAGTCCAGGTCAAGTTGTACCCGTATGCGTAACCAGACTTTTTGGTCAGGAGGAGGGGGGAGGGGGCCAAAAACATTCCATCCCAAATTTTTACCGATTTCCCCCGGCGTTTTCAAACTTTTGTACACCCAAAATAAATTGCAGTCGATTTTTAAAACTGACAAGCTTTTGACACGATTTTCTGCTTTTCCCCATGTTTCCTGTCTAGCAGTATTGCAGCTGCTCTCTCGTTTTTCTTGTCCATCCCAATTTTTCCCGCTGGCTGTCCCGATTTCCCGTTCGATTTTTTGTCAAAGGGCAGTCTCTCTCCCTCCCCCCCCCCCTGCCCTATGCTTGCTACGCCACTGGCTGTACCAAATGGCTTAAAATTGTTATGGATTGATTAATATGAATACAAGTTCGAAATATATAAGGCCTATGATAACTAACTTTGTTATTAAAAATCGAAAGATTCAGTGCATCTGAAAGGTCTTGTATGTAACAAGATACTTGTTGGTGGAAGAGATATTTGTCATAAATGAGTTACAACTGAACGAGTATAAAACCACCATTATTTATCTATATATAGTTACTAAAGAAAACCATCAAAATTATTCTAGATTCAATCAAAACGAACATTTGGAAATTTTGATTATGATGAATAATAATTGCATAATAATCTCGAATGAAAAATGAAACTAGTAACTTTTATGATTTGAGATAAGATCTCCTTGATGAGATAAATTATGTCTCCTTGATTCCAAAGATCAGCATTGAATGCGTAGGTTTAACAAACATTGCTAGGTCTACCATACTCGATGGTAAATTCCCTATGTCTTATTTAAGATTGTAGCGGAATCGTGGGCACAGATCAGAGATTAAACAAATAAAAGCATGTTAATGATCTGATAGTGTTTCAGTTTATGTTATTGTTAAACAAAGAAGTTTCTAACTGTCAAATTACCAATATGTCTTCGCATGCATGTTTAAGAACCAGTTTTCTGCTGTATTGGATCGTCCTAAGTACCGGTTTTACAGGTATGGTGCCTTTGAATGTATTTACTTTTTAATCAGATAAATGCTGATTTTTTTTCTCCTTATACTTTTAAGGTGTTTGGTCCATGGGAGATCCGCTAGAGCAATTTTTGTATAAATCGGCATGAATGATATTTTATCGATGTAGAACCGATTTTTAAAATAAAAATTGGGGGGTACGGGACTTGTTTTTGCATGAGAGTCTGTTTAAAAATACCATTTTTGGAGGTTTTGGGGGACAAATTAGTACAGGGGTCTATGGGAAATGTGGCAAAAGTGAAATTATTTAGTGTTGATTCAAAAAATCTGCTAGAGTAATTTTGTTAATTTTTTTATAAAAGTTGCGCACAAGTATGTTCTTTCAAATAAAAAAATAAAAATTGGGGGTCACGGACCTAATTTTCTAGAAAAATACTAAAATATGGCCATTTTTAGCTTCAAAACACTACTCAGAGAATATGCGCATGCGTATTGCGGGACTAACCAACTCGGAAACTGGCGCGTACTGGTACGCGTGAACGGCGCGTGGACCAAACGCCTTAAACTAAGTGACATTACGTTCCTACATAGCAACATAATCAAAAGGGTTACGTTACATTGCTCGATTTATTCTGATTGAGACCCATTCATGTGAGTTTTTCAGTCATGAAGCAAGATTGTTAAAAACATAGGCAGTGGACTGAAAAAAAAGTCTGTTTAAGGACTTGTGTTCATATATATCTAAATTATAATATCTATCAAATGTTGCAGTATGGTAATAGATGAAAATTGTATGTACAGTCATCCTTATTAATCTGTTATACTGAAAGAAGCGAAGTAACACTCTCTTTAATACGAACATTGAAAGACTACCGAGAGGTACAATTCTGAAAGAGTAAAAAACATATTGAAATGAAAAGTTCATCTAATAAATTTATTTTATATCTATCTCATTTATGTGCCAACTTATTTAATTAGCTTAAAAAGAATTACCTAAAAAGGGTAACAAAACAATTTGTCAAAAATCAGTTAATTCGATAAAAGCAATGAAACAAGTACAATCAGGCCCGTAGCCAGGAAAGGGGGGGGGGAGAGGGGTGCGGATTTTCAAAAAGTCGACCTTTTGGAGGAAACATTTTCGTTTTGGTCGACCCTAAACTAATTTTAGTAGTTTTGACAAAGTGACAAGCAAAAAAAAAAAAAAAAGGGGGGTTTTAGCACTTTTGCAAACATTTTGTGCAGTATTAATAAACGACTTACATTTACGTATTTTGGTGCTTTGGGTGTACCTCTGGCTACGGGCTTGAGTACAATGTGCAGTATTTATTAAAAAACGACTTACATTTACGTACTTTGGTGCTTTGGGTGTACCTCTGGCTACGGGCTTGAGTACAATGTGCAGTAATTGTAAAAATATCTATATAATAGATAAATAAAAATTTCTTAAAGTTTGGTTTTCAGTATTCTTTCCAATCTTGTTATTCAAGAGAGTAACAATGAGTAAACTGTAATTTCACTTTCTACTTTTCCCAGCATGGCCTCCCGAAGACTGTGAACCTCGTCCACCAGAAAATATAATTGTCCCAAATGCCGATAATACCTCCATGACAATCCAATGGACCAGTCCGAATTTGACACATCTCTGTTTTAAGGAAGATGCTATGACAGCATATGAAGTTATGTACTGGCGTGTTAATAGAAATGCTACGGCAAAGAGTGTGGCAGTTGATGATGATACGGATAGATATGAGATAGTTGGCTTGAGATTTCGCAAGTATTACTCTATCAAGGTATTGTTGGAACCTTTTTGAAAAGTGGGTGTACCATCAAGATACGTCTGAAGTTTCTCGATGGATGTACAGTGCAATAATCGATTAAGGCTACGGTCCTTTTTTCAATAACTAGACGAAGGAATGTCAGATTGGGTCATTCCAATCTCAAATATCACAAACGTTACCAAAATGTTACACGATCCTGCCCTTGAATTTGAATGAGCTTGAGTTATCTTCAAGGGCTGCTGCATACCTGGAACATATCCAAAGCTCATTCGAATTGAAGGTCAAGAACATGTGACATTTTGGTAACGTTTGTGACATTTGAGATTTGAATGACCCTATTTACTTATTTATACATGGCGAAACATCACAATTTTTGACATACATGTGGGATAGAGTCTCTACATTATACATTAGCCTTAATTATTGATTTCCTCATACAAATCTTTTCAACATGGCGTCAACAACTTTCTATTATTTTGTCAACAATTTTTAACATATTGAATGTTATCGTAATTTTTAAGGGTTAAGGGAATCCATCTGCTCAGGAATGTGTGAATCCTAACTATTTTTTAATTATGAAAAGATAAATAGTTTCCACTGCCTTTGCGGGGACTCGAACCCTGGATTATGGCAGAGGTTAGTCGTGCATTACGAAGCGAGGGATCTACCGCTGAGCTATCAAGGCAGCGTTGAGATCGTGAACTAAAATCTGAAACATAAACATTAGAATGCCGTATTTTTCCTTCGTTTACATAAAAATTGCAATTTTTGACTCATTGGAAGCCTTAAAGAAGTTTTTGTGACTTAAATCAATAGTCATGTTTAGTATAATCTACAGGCTCTTTGAACTATCTTTATCAGATAAATAAGAATAAAAGCAAAACTTTTCTTCAATTTTCGAAATAGAGTATAATATCAATTGGTAGATTTTAACGGATTCGCCGTCGGAAAAGTTTTGAAGTTCGCCGCCGTCCGACGGCGAACCCGTTAAAATCTACCAATTGTTATGAATTCCCATCGTAAAAGCCTTTCTCAAAAAAAGAGTATGATATGTAGTTTTAAGTTTTATACTAATAATTTCAGATGCGGCTTGTAATTACTACAATAAACAACGATGGTATATCAGTAGTATCAAGTCAGTGGAGTGACACTCTAACACACGGTGCTGTTGATGGAGGTGAGTAATAAATAATGTAAAATACTTTTCTTTAGATTTTCAAGTTTTCTTTTACATAATGATGTTACAACAACCAGTAACAATAAGTCGATTGGGAACTTAGTAAAACTCCAGACATGCTTCCAAATTTGGCTGTAAATCAGTAGTATAATATTAAGCGGTTGCCATATATTAAATTCGGATGAAAATATGATGCTTATATTGAGCATTAGTCGCTAGCACCCAAAGACCCGTAATTTTTTACATTTGTCTTGCATGTGCTCTCACCCAAAGACCCCATAATTTGTTTTATTTTTTCTCACACCGAATACCAAATTTCGCTCCCCGAATGCCAAAAATCATGCTCTCACCCAAAGATCCCTCATTTTTTGACCAATGGGCCCTCATATTTTGGTATGTTTCTCTCTCCGAATGCCAAAAATCATGCTCTCACCTAATGACCCCTCATTTTTTGAGCGTGTGCTCGCACCGAATGCCCCAGCCTGTCGGAGCGCGGGCCTTACACCCGTATCCATTTCATGTTTGACTGCCCCCCGGGTGTTGATTGCGGAAAGTCGAAACTCAGAAAGAGGTCGAGAATGGCAATCACGTGATTCATCCTGACTATTCAATACATACTGGATGTTCAGAATTATAGATAATCTTTCAAAGAATATGTTACAAAACATAAACATTTCCAGCTAGGGAAAGCTTATCTTTTTTTTTGGAATTCTATAAAGGTATCACTTTTTTTCTTAGAACTATTATTTATAAGGAGAATAAATGATGACTCTCGTAATCACTGTGCAAAAATGTTGTGTCTGTTTTTGTAAGCTACGTCCATAACTGACTACGTCTCTTTTGTTGTGTTTAGTTCCAGACAAACCATCAACTCTTACTTATCCAAAAGACTCTATGACGCCTAATAGTCTCGTTCTCAATTGGAATCCTCCTCGAAATCCCAATGGTGTAATAACGGGATATATTGTAAGTAGTATGCGGATATTTTATGGATCTCTGTGCACATAAACAGTGTCTTATGGAAATTAAAACCTCTCATATTTGAATGGACATAAGTTGTGCAACCGAGGCTACCGTGCGTCCGAGAAAAAAGTAAAATCTTTTACATGCAACATTTTTGGTTTAAGCGGATAGTCAGTTAAAAAGAATCTTGAGCTTGTTTTAGAGAATTAAATGATAGCAAACCTTGGATAAATTATCACTTGACTATCTATTCTTTCTCGGAATGATTCAATTTACCTTGTGACTGCTTTCATCTCCGAGTAACAGGTGATTAAAGTTTGAATCTATTTCACATGATCTTTAATGCTGAAAAGGTTTTTGCGGCGAATATCGTTACTGCTTCGTCGTTCTACTTAAGGGTAAAGGGAATCCATCTGCTCAGGAAAACGTGAATTCTAACTATTTTTTAATCATGAAAAGATAAATAGTTTCCACTGCCTTTGCGGGGACTCGAACCATGGACAATGGCAGACAGAATGTAGATAATGTAGATACTTAAAACAGGCAATTCACAGCTCAAACAAGGCGAACTCAGAGTCGTAATTCACGTCCGGATTTTCGGGCAAAACAACGGGGTTTGTTACATTATCATTCAAAATCAACTCAGCATATTTATAAAATATTGTTTGTAATTCAATCTGTCATATTTTGAAACCAGTCGAATTGTTCAAACATCATGAAATTATGAGGTTTCGGCGAAAAGGGGTCAGCTTTTTCGAAGTAGTCCTTAGGCGTCATTTTGACCTTGATAATGGACGTAAAATCACTACACTGTTATACTGTTGGGCAATTTTTTAGCGTTGGTTAAACTATGAACAACCCAATTGTTGGGTAAATAATATTAACCAACTGTTGGTGAAATTTTACCCAATATTTGGGTAATTAGCTAAAACTTTTACCCAACAGTTAGGTAATTAGCCAACATTGTACGCAACGTTGGTAATTATTTACCCAGAAGTTGGGTTGTTCATAGTTGAACCAACGTTGGGTAAATTATTTGCCCAACGTTCTAACAGTGTAGTAAAGTTCCATGTATAAACTAGAGACTCTATTCAATATGTGCGCCAAATATTGTGATATTCTAATTGGTGTAAGTAGGTAAAAACTTGCAGTACACATGACATTCAGCCGAGAGAGACGTTTTTAGGGACTGTAGCCTTAAAAATTTCGCCTGGCCGTAAAGCGGGGTTTGTTTTTTCCCAACGCCACAGCCATTCTACATAATAGGCCTGTTATATATACAAGTTGAATATTGATTATTCATGTTTTAGTGAGTAACAACCATACTGCAAATATTGATCTTTGTTCAACTTTATATTTGCAAAGGTCAAGTGTCAAAATAAAATGTGTTTGCAGTTATATGGTTGACTGGCTTCAAGAAGTGGCTTTTTGATTGGTTAAAAGGAAGTCGGTGACTTGTTCAGTGTCTCGTTAGTAATTGACAGTTTGGCGTTTTGGTCTAGGAATAATTTCCCATGTGTAAGGCTTGTGGTCACACATCACCGCATAGAACCAAATCGTATGAGTAACGTACAAAAGTTTCACTAAGTTGAACGTGTGCCAAACGGACAACCACCGTGTGGATAACGAGTTTGAAGTATACATAACGGAAAAACCGTATTGATAACGTATTGAACGTACTTCTAAAGAACACATGACGGACAACAACCAACATGATTCCCACTATTACAACCAAGCAATAGTGGGAATAATTACGTTTTTCATACGTTTTGCTCTATACGATGATGTCTGTCAGAGAGCTTAATCCCACTTGTTTATACGTATACGTTGTTGTTCGTCAAGTGTTCGTTAGAAGTACTTTCAATACGTTATTCGTACGGTTTGTAAACGTCAAATTCGTTATCCACACGTTCAGTATGTGAAACCACGGTGTATACAAACATTTTGTTTCATATAATAGGACACTACAATTCATCACAATCTTATACTGGACGCGTATGATATACACGACCATTTGAAGTACATTGTTCCAAAAGCGACTAAACAAATCAGAGAGTTTCAATTACCCCATCGATATTGATCTAATTACAATGAATGAATGACAGCTTTTCGCCCTGTGATTGGCACCTCTGCCTTCCCCCTTTTATGATGACATTATACCGCACTGTAAATGTACATGCAACCCGATAGACAATGTAATGATAAATCATTTTTTACAGAATAAGGACAACTTTCAGTCAATCCTTTGTAAGCGTAGTCAAATAATCATGTTGAAACCATGAATGAAATTAACGACTGAAATAAACGTTAAATTAACATGATCAAATCAGCTGAAAATTTTGACTTTTAGGGGCGTTTGACACAATGCCCAATTACCACAGATGTCTCGTAAAATTGTAAGACAATCCCCTATATTTGGCTTTTTATGGTATTTTACAGGTATTTTAATTCGGGATTTGATCAGTCCATCCAGTCGTTAATCATGTTAATAGTCTGATAACCATTGATAAATAAAAGCGCTTGCTCATTTGAGCCAAGTGGAAAAGAGAAAAAAAAGTTGAAAACAAATGTTTTTCTAATCCAAACGATTTACGTCATGTATACAACATACTGATGGTCATTATTTTCTGGGTATACGACATAAATTAACATGTGCTGTGCAATTAGTTAGGGTGACCTCGGTTATTTTAAAAATTGTCAAGGTTAATAGATATGTTGAGGCTTCAATGGTTGTGGATAGGGCTTCTGGTCATAATAATATGAGGAAAAGGTGGAAGATATATACCAGCAAAACCACTGAAATTATAAACTCAGGAGTCGGAAATTTTCATGAATAACCACAACATGTGCATTGTGTTTTGCTTTTCCAAAAGATTTCTTATAAGATGAAGCCATCGACCCATCCTAACGCGCCTTACCGTAGTATCGCTACGACTAACCACACCAGCATAACAATCCACAACTTAGAGGAGGATACATCATATACATTTTGGGTATCTGCCCAAACAAGACTAGGCGTTGGTCCCCCAGAGTCGAAAGAAATTAACACCAAGAGCAAAAGTAAGTTGCTGCAGAGAGTACACCTATGAAAATTCAACTAGTGGAGTGCCTTAGTCTATACAACCAACGGGGCTCGTACAACAGTAAAATGCAACACAAAATTAACAAAAATCAAACCACCTTGAAAAGCTATTTTAATATAGTTGGAGCGAGATACTTGATGCCGCTCCGGGAAAGAGAGACGTTTGTAAAGATAGCGGGATACTTATCTATGCATGGTAAACCATGCAGAGATATTGTTTTACTGACGAATGTTCTTCTCCTTTTTCCTTCTCCATAAGACGCTCATATTGTAAGCTCTGGCTCAAAAAGTACAAAAGCCCCAAGGACCAAAAATGGCATAAAGGTGCACCATGACTTGAGGTAGTGCCTTTTGGTAGTCTAAGGCCCAGGGCTTTGGGCCCCAAGGGCCCAAATGTGTATTCATATTGACAGCTCTAGCTCAAAAAGTACAAAAGCCCCAAGGACCAAAATTGGCACAAAGGTGCACCATGACTTGAAGTAGTGCCTTTTGATAGTCTAGGGCCCAGGGGCTCAAGGCCTTGGACCCCAGGGGCCCAAATGTGTATTCTTATTGACAGCTCTACACTCAAAAAAATAATTTGTTGAATTTACTTTAAAAAATCTGTGCAACACGGTTGCCTTGATTTTATTAAGTAGGTGCAACAAGCATTTATTCACGTATTTTGTACTTAATTGACACGGTTTAAAAGAACTCTTTTTATTTGAGTTACAAACACATGATATTGCCGATAAATTGCATCTTATAAACTCAATTTAGTAAAACGTTCACTTAACTGAATAGCGTCTGTAGATTCCACATAAATAAAATGCTTAAATTGTGCTTGACTTACAACAAATTAAGTGAAATTAAAAAAAAATGAACCAATTTTACTTTTTCTTGAGGAGATTTCTCGATTGGTTCCTTACTAATTTTTAATTACATTAACAGACATGAGAAAATTTACCTTTGTACCTACCTAAAAATCGAACCTGGGTCTCTGGATCATGAGTCTGATGCTTTGCAGTATGCGCCACAGAGCCATTCACATTCTCAAAAGAGCAGAACATAAATTTATATGTGAAATGTAAATGTCCCATAGTAACTCATCATAACATTGTATAAAAACTACCAAATGAATGTTTTGGACCTTCTTGTGTATATTCTTGTGTATATTAAATCATATTTGACCAGATAAACGTAAAAAATATGAATTTGGCTTCTTTTAGTGTCCTTTTTACTATAACTCAAGACTTATTTGTAGGCTACATATACT
>JXSR01S013610.1:5107-20219 GCA_000969725.1 Ophiothrix spiculata
CGGACTTGCAATGAAAGCAGTCAGATCAACAACATCAGTTAAGAAAACATCTCTCTCATACACTCACTCTCCTCACATGTTTGTCTGGGTAGATGAAGACAAAATACAGGGTCAGGTAGATGCAAAACATTTGACTAACCAAGTATAAAAAATGACCCAAGTTCATGGCAAGGGATTTTCATAAAATTTTGCTGATTTGCAGAACGCACTTCATATAATTTTGTTAAATAAATTAAAAAATAATAAATGTCGGTGCTTATATAGCGCTTTTTCCAGAATTGATCAAAGCGCTTTACATTTATTCCGTTACCAATAGAATATAACAAACTTATGCGGCTGCCTTACAATCACGGCACCTATTGAGTATATTCCTAGTAACTACCCTTGATAACGTTTGGGTCGACGAAGCAATTAGGATTAAATGTCTTGCCCAAGGACATAACCCGTTGGCCGTAGCGGGGCTCGAACTCACGACCTACTGATTCGGAGTCCTGCTTTGTTCCACTAGACCACACAAGCTCCTTGGTCAACAGGACAGGATTAGCCTGCAAATGAGTAGATTAAATGAAGATCGAAGGTGTTTCCTCTGAGAAGCAAAATCTCCATTAAATTTCTTATAAATTTGGTATTTGGTAGATTTATTTGTGCTGATAACGAATTTAAAATAAAGAAAGGTCACCATGCTCATTTTTGCTCAATACTTCCAAACTGCATATGCAAAATGGGTGCATGTTATTATTTTGAAATTTCACTATATATGAAACAAATCGCTATCGCACAGTCATAAGTAACTGCTTTTTGGAGCAAACCCCTTAAGGCACTTCCATTTGTGGGAGGTGTGGTAGGAGGGGGTCATTCATTATTCTTGCATGTTTTTGAATCGCATATAAACTGCACGTTTTACCTTCTGCTATCAGTTTGTTTCTTTTATTTTATGTCAGTTCAGTTTTAGTTTTGCATTGTTGATTTTACAGCATATTTTGCAATCATCCATTTTAACACATTAGTTAGCTTTTCCTGGTTTATGAGAATGTTATAAATTGGTTACATATCGTCATGTGAGTGCAAGAAAGTCGTATCTGCAATAGCTGCCATTTGTCATAAATTTGGATTGCACACTGTATAATCTCCAGTCTTGGGTCAGTGGTTCTTGGAATGGTTATTTAGGTGACACCGTCACCTGAAGAGCCATTTCAAGAACCACTGATATAAGACAGAGGAATTTTGAGGAATTTTTCACATTCATGTGACAAGTGGTAAAATAGTATATTAACTGAGGACAGCCATTACAGATACGACTTTCTTGCACTCACATGACAAAATAATGATCAAAGTTCCTGGCTTTTGGTCATTCTTTCATACACACATTGGCTCACTTTGGAATTCACATGCACTACCAGTATGCACACTTTAGAATGTTTTTAGGTCTAATTTAATATCTATATACAGAAAGTGGACTTAAACGTATAAGCAACAATTTCTCATGCGTAATCAAATTTGGCCAAATTATGGACTTGGGTCAGTGTTGCATTCCTATGTTCAATTATTGGTACAGCATTATAAAAGGACTTGCTTGGAACAAACATTCAATAAAATGTGATCTTCAAACTTGATGAAATCAAAACACACTTTTCTCAAGAGTGCAACAAACAAAACAAGAATTCTGGTCAGCTAAACTGAAGTATGCTGAAATGAATGCAAAATGGTTAAGTTGTCCAGACCCAAGTTGACAACCCCAGAGGGGTGGGGCACTCAAACATATTGATGGTCCAGGTATGTGCCATGGCAAGTACCCTTTTTTGTTCTTCGTTCACCCTCTATGACGACAATTAAAGCTTACTTCTGATCGAGTTTTGAAGGGCCCTAAAACCATTTGCAAATTATACTATACAACTAGATAGAGCCATTTGTGGCACACAAAGTACTGTCTAGTGTACAGATCAAATGTCATGCATACTTTGTAAAGGGTGCTCTTCGAGATGTCCCGGTAGATGATGAAATCCCATCGATTAAAATTAATCCCCACCCTCCCGTAAACAAATATTCAAGCATTTGCTGATAATACAACTAGATAGAGCCATTTGTGGCATACATAGAAATAATACAAATACAACAGATATGATGTTATGTGAAAAAAGACTTTATTATGTGACCTGAAATGAGTCACATGTAGGGTTGGTAGAATGTAATAGGCTCCTTAAAGGGGCATTGGACAAGTTTAGCATCATCCCACAAACTGTTCTCCAAACATTTCGAGATTTTTGCATCATTTGATGTATTAGCGGTAATAATGACAGCATGCAAAGTTTCATTGACAAATTCAAACCCTATATATCAAAATATTTAGATATTCTCTTATTTTTAATTATCACTTCGACAGCGATAAATACTGCCCTCTATAGTTGAATTTCTAGAATTGGCCTTTTCAGGAGATCTAATGAAAATTCCAAATTTCTTTTGATTATTTAGCAGTCTATGATGTGAAAGGAATGTTTTACAAACAAATCTTTGGCTCTTTCTCATTGCATAGCATCAATAAATATGTTTAGAGAGTATACCCAAAACCAACAAATGAAATAAAATTCAAATTTTTGACTTTTTTGAAGGTTTTTTCCTGATATCTGGTAATTGACTTATTTTCTAATATAGGAAGTGTAAATCATCCACAACCAAAATTTCAAAATTTTGGCTAATGCCCCTTTAACAGCATACCTTATCAAAACCCAGTGCCTTCTATCTGAATTGCAACCACTCCAAATAATGCCATTTTCCCTCATCTACACACACTGTTGGCCTTCAATACAGAACACCTGGATAACATGACTGATGTCACAACCACTTATTCAGTCTGTCTCTTACTATATGTGACCCAAAAGTTTCTGATTTATGCTAGTCATCAACATTATAAACATAATAATAATAATAACATAATGAAAAGAGTAATTTGGTTATAATTTACAGCAGAGTTTGCTGTATAACTATTGTATAATAACTCTAAAACAGAACCAAATCTCACTAAAATCACGAAAATGCTAAGTTCAGATACGTCACAGACGGGGATTGTATGCAGGGATCAAATCGTTGCCCGGACAGAATCACTGTCTCAGCAGTGGCTTGCTACGAGTTTCACTCGCTTTGGTAACGGTCCCTGGTTCCAATCCTGGAAAAATTATGTGTTTCATCACCCTTCCCTTTTCGTAGAGGCTAGAAATGAGTAAAGTTAAATGATCAGTTAAGGGTAATCAAAAATCTGACCGACTTTCTGATTCTGAGTACAGTCAATTGAGCTCCTCAAATGTGAAGGTCTGGGTAAATAGCCAGGTATATGAAACATTTCTCGAATTTTTGCTGCGTGCTCACAAGCAACACTTGATCGTGAAGATTAAATGCAGCACTTTCTCTCTTCCTTGGGTTAATAGGGTTTAAAACATGAATTTAAATCATGTAAAACCATGTGAAAATTTTCAGGCAACCAGCCTTTTTATACAGATTAAACAACTTCAAAGGTAGATCAAATTCTCCTTTGCAATCTATATTTCATGCCTGTTTACATGAAGTGTGGTATTATCTAATAAGGTATGACTTTGCATGAGGAACTCATAAATTTTGAACATGGTTTTCCTTAAAAGTAAATTGTCAGAATTTACAAATCTAAAAGTAAATTGTCGGAATTTACAAATCGGGTAATGTGCTTAAACAGGGATCAAGAAGGCAATTTTAATGGATTGTGGAACTAATTTTTTCGTTGTTCCTTTTTGAAATTCAATTCACATAATTCCACTTGCATAATTCACATATCATTGAAACAAATTTCTAACCATTTAAAAACACATGATTTTAAATTAAATGTGTTATTTTAAAGTTGGCTTTCGGTTACTGTATTTTGCAGCCCAATTATACATAAAAGAGATATTAAGCAACAACAAAAAAGCCAGACTGGAAAATACAATATCTTACAAGCATCAACCTTAAAAGGACCTGAAAGGGGCATTGGACAAGTTCAGCAGCATCCCCAAACTTTTCCCCAAACATTTTGAGATTTTTGCATCATTTGAAATATTAGTGGTAATAATGACAGCATGCAAAGTTTCATTGTCAAATTCAAACCCCATGTACCAAAATATTTAGATATTCTCTTATTCTCATTGTATAACATCAATAAATACGTTTAGAGAATAGCCTCATACCCAAAATCAGCAAATAAAATAAAATTCAAATTTTTGACTTTTTTGAAGGTTTTTATCAACATTTTCCTGATATCTGGTAATTTACTTTTAATTTCTAACTTAAGAAGTGTAAATCATCCACAAACAAAATTTCAAAATTTTGTCCCCTTTGAAGTGGACAATTCACATTTCATCCTCAAGGTCACATTTTTCAGCTAATTAAGAATCAAATAAGGGAAAGGAGAAATACGCATCGTACGCTACAACATTAATACGAGCATGGCAAGCGAGAGGTTCGGGGTTCAAGTCCCTGTTCGGCCAGGATTTTTTTCAAATAAAATGAAATCCTGGCCTGTTTGTGATTTGTCTGATTGTTATTAATGTTCTAGCGTACGATGCATATTTCTCCTTTCCCTTATTTGATTATGTATTAGAAATACGGTAGCATCAGTTCTGGTCTCGTATGCTAGTGTGTATTGTTATAGCTTTATATCCTTGTATCCATGTTCAGTTCGTCTATCTCCCAACTTTAGATATAATTAAGAATCCTTGACTTGTATATGTTACAATCCCCAAACCACTCTTAAATGTGTTTGCATTTTTGAGAAAAATGTTACTGTCAGGCCCCAACAGTAGTATAATTACAACACAGTGGCCTATGGAAATTTTTAAAATGCTTGAAAGCTTGTAACTTGAAAACAAATCCAAGGTCGGAATCGAGTGAATTTTTCAGCATACATTTATGTTCTTACTCTTCTTTTTATTTAAGCTAGAAAAGAGGTGAGGTTTTTGTAACACCAGAATCATGAATTACACCTTTATCCAAACTGTGTGCCCAGCACTCTTCAAGTATTAAGTCATCCATATATACAAGGCGATTAACCTACTATTAACATTAACACAGACAGACTCATATACTGATGTAGAAATCTCATCAGTGCACATGCAACCTGCATGTCAAACCTACTACAGCATTATCAAAATAACAAGTGGGCAATATTACCTGCCCAGCGGACACGTCCTCATCAGTGTACACAAGAATAGAGCAATGGGATCAGTTCTGATTAACAGATTTGCAACTTGATTACGAGGTCATAGCCAGATGCAATTGGGTTGGCAATAAATGCTAAATGCTGTTATTGCTTCCTTTATGGCTCACCCCTAAAAGGAGCAACTTTGCAGATGATATCAATTTTGATTTTATCATTTCATCTGTTAGAACATTTTCTAAGCTTTAAAATGACACCTCACTTGTTGAAATTTATCAAGGCAGTCAAATTTTACAACAGAAAATCTGCTGCAAATTCTTCTTTTTTTAAAAAAAATGTTGGCCTATTTTCAGCTGTTTCTTGAAAAGTGTTCTGTTGCAAAGTCCCCATTTTGAAAGCTTTTAACTTGAAAACAAATCCAAGGTCGGAATAGAGTGAATTTTTCAGCAAACATTTCTCACTCTTCTTTTTATTTAGCTAGAAAAGAGGTGAGGTTTTTTGTAACATCAGAATCATGAATTACACCTTTATCAAAAACGTTGTGCCCAGCACTCTTCAAATATAAAAGCAATACTATAAGATTTTGATCAAAAATGATTTATAGTAAAAACATCATAAAATGAAGTGACTATTTAAAAGCGTTTAAAGTGTATTTTGTCAAAAATATTGTTTTGCCACCAAAATGGATAAAAAGGACATGTATGCTTTCCTATACTAACACATGTTGAATTAATTTCGGGATCCCGAATTTAATTCAACAAACGGCCATAACAGAAAAAGTAAGCATCTTTGAGCCAAATCACATGGAGGGTATTTATATCTACCAAAAACAAACCAAATAAGCTCAACAAATCAAAAGTCATGGGTGACAGGGGCGCTTCATTTTTAACACTATTTATAGTATTGCTTTAAGTCATCCATATATACAAGACGATTAACCTACTATTAACATTAACACACAAAGACTCATATATACATATACTGATATAGAAATCTCATCAATGCACATGCAACCTGCATGTCAAACCTACTACAGCATTATCAAAATAACAAGTGGGCAATATTACCTGCCCAGCGGACACGTCCTCATCAATGTACACAAGAAGAGAGCAATGAGATCAGTTGTGATTAACAGATTTGCAACTTGATTACGGGGTCATAGCCAGATGTGATTGGGTTGGCAATAAATGTTAAATGCTGTTATTGCTTCCTTTATAGATTAAAGCAATACTATAAAGTGTTAAAAATGAAGCGCCCCCTGTCACCCATGACTTTTGATTTTTTAGCTTACTGGGTTTGTTTTGGGTAGATAGTAATACCCTCCAAATGATTTGACTTAAATATGCTTAACTTTTCTTTTATGGCCATTTGTTGATTTAAATTTGGGATCCCGAATTTAATTCCACAGGTATAAGTATAGGAAGGCATGCATGTGCTTTTTATCAATTTTTCAATGGCAAAACAATGTCAAAAATACTCCAGAAAACACTTTCAGATAGGCCGAAACCATAGTCGGCCTCCAAACAAAATTTTCCCTACCAAACATTTGGTTGTGACGTCAACAAATATTTGCCATCGAATTGAAAGTATGAACGGGTAACAAACATTTGGTCCAATGTATATGGCAATTCAATAACATGTGCAATCTAGCGCGAAATTTTATTTGGTCTCAACTCCGTGTTTAAGTTATTTTGTTTGGAGTCACTCGTCATTTTGACGTCATGACCAAATGTTTTGTAGGGAAAATTTTGTTTGGAGGCCAACTATGGATTCGGCCACACGCACATTCCTTCATTTTATGCTGTTTTTACTACAAAACTATTTTTGATCAAAATCTTATAATATTGATTTATATACCAAGTGATTGTCCAACTCATCAAATGTGATCTGTTTGGTACCAGTGCTTAATAAGGACTGGATACAGTTTGTGATTTTACCATAATTTGTAAAATCCAGAGTCATAACTGATTGCATATTGACCTAGAGTTTCTAGACAACATTATCGATCAGATCTTCATTTCTGCTAATATCTAGTCTATATGTGAGGCGATTAACCTAGAATTAACAAACTTATAGACCTGTGTATAAACCAAATACTGCATGTCAAACCTCCTATAGCACTACAAAAATAACAGCCTAACAGCTCCGTAATATTACCTGCCCAGCGGACACTGACTCCGTATAAACTCAACAATCTGATAAGGTCTGATTAACAGATTTGCTACTTGATAATAAACACATAGCCAAGTGCAATTGGGTTGGCCATAGAGGGCAAACACCGCAATTGTGCCTTGTATAGATTAAATACAATGATTTAATACGTGCAATTGTGCAAATCATCAAATTATCCAATCTGCTTGGGGGATATTAATTTGTTTACAAAATTAAACCAACCCGCATATATTCCCATCAACTTAATTTTCTGTTATTCTATACATAAATAAAATAAGATAAATAAATACTGGGGATCTATAGTGCGCTATGCCTCCCAGATTTGTAATTCCATTCGGCCTCTGCATACTTTACAGGTGTTCGCTGACCACTGTGGGCCAAGTAAGCTCCATTCCACACCAAGCATCATTTCAGGTTCTGCGACAACCTCTAGGGGCGCTGGACCTTGATCAGCCCACATACGCACCATCGCTGCCCGGATCAGCTCCCTGAGTTTCGTACAGGTTTCTACGACTCAATTAGCAGTTAGTTCCTTGTCCAAGGGAATTTCAAGCACACTCAACTTTTGGCACCGGCAGGGTTCAAACTCGGGACCTTCTGCACCGCAAGCGAGCGCCTTACCGATTGAGCTAACATGACTGAATATTGACTTGACTGTATATGTATTTCTTATTCTATTAAAGAAAGTGTTAATAAATAATTAATGCAAATACACACAACTCAATTAACATATCCATTTAAACTGAACTTGACACCCCATGGCAATACCTTTCCTCAGAGATCATCCTATGTTTGTATGCTCTACTATCTCAGGTATTTTTTTACCTAATAAAGTGTAAATTCTCAGCAACAACCTTATTGGCACATCAACCGCAAAACCTCATCTTAAATCCCAAATTAATTCAATCGAAGCGCAACCTCAGTGAATCCTGCTTGCATATTTACTATCTTATATACTACAGTACAAATAAACCACGACTTGATGAAGTTATGTGAAATAACATTTTATAGATCAAGTGCGTACCTATGGTAAAACTCGAGGCATCATTTCAACAAGAGCTAGTGTATGTGACAGGCCAGGTTCACGTTCATGCATTATATTTGGAGGCAAAAGTACTATCATTCTATAGATAAAGTTACCATTATTGTAGGCCATATAAAAATTAGTTAAATCTTCATTGTTACACATTAACAAGTCAACATTCATTGTTACACTTTAACAAGTCAACAGGGTGTTCAAGTTTAATTTCTTACTCTTTATAACCATAGAATTAGTTGAACTGGGTAACATTTGGCAAAATTACCTTCTTAAAACCATTCAATCATTCATATTTTTTCTTGAATAAATTATATAAACTATGTTCTTACAAATCCAAGTTCAAAATTTTGATGTTACAAACACTTTTAAAGCACCTTAAATGGACTGGAACCAGGTAGGTGGAGGTGTTCAATTTCAGTTTGGGTATAGGGATCTCTGGCACAGAATTGAGAGTTTAAAGAAACTAGTAATATATTGTTTGTGTACAGTAAAGTCTTAACAAATAACAATTCCCTATATTCTGCGGCAAGTTTTGCCTGTAGAGCTTAACAATGTATGAATTATAGCCAAGATCAATTACTTTTACTCAATTGCTACAGACTCAACATTTGATCCAGTAGGGAACATTCACATATCATTTCTTACATTGTCATTTTTAAGTGCAGTCCATGTCAGCTGACCTTACAAATGACTTGTGAGCAGCGTTCGAAATTCTGGTTGTCCGGTTGTCCGGGACAACCAAATCTAGCGCCGGACAACCTAAATTAATGATGTGGTTGTCCGGCGGACAACCGTAATTGTTCAATAAAATTGTAAAATTTTTGAGCATTTTCTTCAATTCCCTGATCGCCGTAAAAAAATTATCAATTTTTATCAATTTGCTGTTTATCAATTTAGGTGTCTCGTAGTTGTATGTGCGCTTATTTTTTTTTTTTTTTTTGCTTGTCAGTTTTGAAAAGCTACGTCGAAAAATGTTGGGGTACCTTTTTGAGTCTGGCGCCGCGCCTGACGGACAACCAAATTTCTGACGGACAACCAAAAATTACAACCTGGTTGTCCGTCGGACAACCATGTTTTTTTCCTTAATTCGAACGCTGCTTGTGAGGTCCATCTAAATAGCCCAGTAATTAAAACAATACTATAAGATTTTAATCAGAAATGGTTTTGAGTAAAAACAGCCTAAAATGAAGGAATGTGACCATCTAATTGCCTTTTCAATTGTATTTTGTCAAAAACTTGTTTCGCTAAAGAAAAATGGATACAAAGCACATGCATGCTTTCCTATAATAATTTACATGTAATTAAATTCGGGACCCTAAATTTAATTCAACAGATGTTCATAACTTAAAAAGTAGGCATTAAGCAAAATTGCCTACCCCAATCAGTTAAAAGAAATTAAAAGTCGTGGGTGACAGGTGGCGCTTCATTTTAACACTTTATAGTATTGCTTTAATCATTATTCAATAAATCAAGTATGAATTTAAATTGTATGATAACCAAATGGGTACCATGTTTGATATATTTCAAACTCATCAAGATTAGATATATTCCGCATAAAAAAACTGGATTCAACATTCCTGTTCCTTTTTGAGTACTAGACCATTTCTATTCAACACATTCTTTGAATGACAGACAGTATTGAGTATTCATATTTCTTGATATTTTCAAATATGTCAATGTTATTCTTTGTCGGTAAAATTAAAGCAAGTTTAATCAAATCTATCATGTGCTCAACACACAAGCCCCAAACCCTACCCCACTCCCCAAAAAACTAGTCCATCTAGATGGACCTCACAAGCGAGCACCATAGGCGCCCGTTCGCTTGTGAGGTCCATCTGGATGGACTACAAAAAACTGGATATTTCTCAATAATTTACCACAAAATCATTTGAAAAAAATAAGGAGGAGATTTATCTTTTACAAGAGCCTGTTGGAGAAGGATCCCCCTATCATGCTCTTTCTTATAATAATCAGAATAGTAATATATGAGAATAAGGAGTAAGCTTACTATATGTAAAAGCAAATTTCAGTAAGACTCATTTATCATGTGCATTCTCACATCCTTTGGGCGGAATAGCATAAAGCTTCTGAAAATGTGCTTCAATTTTCCTATAATCTATTTTAATATCATCTTAGAGTACTAGAGTGCAGCATCCATATTCAGAGGAAATTGATTTTCCCTACAACTGCTTATGTATTAGACAGAGTTTTAGGATGTGACATTTAAGTATGGAAATCTGTTTGCAAAACGTACCCCGAACAAATCCATGAATCCAGAGATAACAGGAATTTATTTAATATTTATGGAATATTTTAACTCGACTAACATTAAAGTAATTGCTGAACCAACTTTTCAAAATAACTTGTTCTTCTTAAAGTGCGTTTTACTATTTGGACAAGCTTTTGACAATCAGACAGTCCTATTATGAAGGGGGAGCAGGTTGGCGCAGCGGTAGTTCCCTCACCTTGCACCAATGAGGTCCCGGGTTTGAGTCCCGCGCCCACCGCTTTAAGTGCATTTGGTTTTCAGTTCATACTCGCTTCAGCAGGTTTTTCTCCGGGTACTCCGGTCTTCCTCCTGCATTCAAAACTGAATTTAAAAAACATCTTGGAGCCCTGTTGAAGATAAGCTTCCTTTAGCTTACTTGATACCAGGTACCAAGTTGAGTTTCCTTGGCGAAAGCCTAAACAAGGTGATTTGTTTTTTATTTCTTTACACAAAAATCATAATCACATCTGTTTGAAAAAAAAATCATATCACCTTTTTTGTTTGAAAGTTTGAAGATATTAATATAATAATAATATTAATATACTTATTTTGCAAGTATTATTTTGGGCATTTAAATCACACATTGATTCTCATGGGGCATTCTCTTAATTCATCCAAGGCCTCTTGAGTTCTTTCTGTTATCAAAACAGAATAATACAGTTTGCTATCGATACAATAGACGTACAAATATAAAAGCCAACTGAAGCGATCATTGCTATTGACTAGCGGTATGATTGGGACCTAATTGTGCTGATGTATTTCATATGGTACGTTAACATTGAATTGAAATTAAATGTCAGACGCAGTCTCCGGGGTACGACATTGCACACTGACGACCCCATGCATGATTGTCATTATCACAAATGTTGTGCTGGAGATGTTGCTATTAAGATTGAAAAAAAGAAGAAATAGAGCTACATGTTTTGAATGTATATATTAGGATCAAGGTGTTTGTTAAAATTTGAGAGGAAGTTTTTAATTAGACTGTGATTTAGATTTCATTTCTACTGGTATTTACTTTACCCTTGCCATGGCAAGTTTGTATGGGTATGATGTTCCTGTAGCAGCAAAAATTGTCATGAGAAAGTGACATTTTAGAATCGGGATAATGGGCAATCCCTTTGGCGGAGCGAGTTGGCGCAGCGGTAGTTCCCTCACCTTGCACCACTGAGGTCCTGAGTTCAAGCCCCATGCCGGTCGCTTTATGTGCATTTGGTTTTCAGTCCATGCTTGCTTCCGCAGGTTTTTCTCCAGGTATTCCGGTCTTCCTTCTGCATTCAAAACTGAATTTAAACAACATCTTGGAGCCCTGTTGAAGATACGCTTCCTTAAGCTTACTTGGTACCAAGTACCAAGTTGGGTTTCCTTGGCGAAAGTCTAAATAAGGTGATTTTTTTTATACGGAGTACTAATAGCAGCATTTCCATTATTTATTTATATGAGATTCAGAGGAAAAGGTTTTGCCACATTGGTTTTCCTTCCATTTTTTTCAAAAACTATTTAAATCAATGCATATGAATCAACTGCCAAATTCAACAACTCAGTTTCGTGCTTCACTGTAATTGTAGAATTTTGAAGGAATTTCACTTCACTACAATAGAATTGTGATGAAGAATATAGAAATATAGAAGTTTTCAGGAAAAACACTTCTCTAGAATTGGATTGTATATTGCAATACAGAAATGACATTTTATGACATATTTCCCTAGTATTTGCATATTAAAAAAGTGCTTCAATATGCAGTCTATTATATATTTGTGTTAAATCTAAACAAATTAACTTATTAAATAAAATCCAAAACCTTAATTACGTGCCCGAGTCTAAATCTGCAGCAAAAACTCAGTTGTCAACAGAAGCAAAGAAAAAATTCCATTGTTCACTCCATCTTACTTATTCAAGCATCTTTGCAATTCTGGCTCACAAAGTAAAGAGACAGTATACACTCCCGGTCAAAAGTGTTTGCGTACAAAACCTTTAACCAGCCATATCTCGAGAACTGTTCATCATTTGTGTCATAATTTTTTCATTTATATTTTACATATAGATCTAAAAAAAACTCAACAAGAATTGCATTTACCGTATTTGAAAATATGACGTGCTAAGCATACTGTATACTTTCACCGCACATTCAAAAACGGAGTTTAAGTACATTAACTGCATATTTGTTGGAAAACTTACGACCTGAAAATGGTCTTTACGGTTACACAGTGTTGTAAAAGTCAATATTTTTTGCGGGAAGATATTTTGTAGATTTAGTCAAATTGGTGAGATTTTAATTTTGCGGTTTTTTATGTCATTACTATCAGCCTTTTTGAGGTATGGCTGACATTGCACACTCGACTAAACATCTTTTGTGTTTCCCGGGTTTTACCCAAACCAAAGTACGCCCTCTCCTATCGTTATCTTAATTTTACCAATTTGGACACTAGTCACCAACTGGTCAAAAAAATTGTTTCACACCAGCAATTGTGTCAAAATGCGTCTGTTTTGTTTTAACAGAACATATCATTTAATGTTTAGTCCAGAGACCTACAAAAGTATACATTTTTGGAAAGCTTATAGATCAGGGATTTATATGGTTCTATTTTCAAACCAAATTATACAGGGTGTGTTAGAATATATAGGGTGGAACATTAAAAAGTCAAAAATTATAATTACCCATTGTTAAGTAATTAGCATATTGCATGAAGACCGTGATAATATACAACAACAACGAACTTGGTTCTAATACACCATTATTGGTGTTGCATTAATAATGCAAATACAAGTCACCATATGTCTAGGTTAAATAGGTACAGGGTGATCAAAATTAAAGCCAAATTTAGTGATTTAAGCATACTTTTCATATTTTTGTTGGATATTGTGAGTTTTGTGAACTGATTTAACTTGACTCTAGTTAGAAGCAAATATAAGACAAAGCAAATGGTAGTTCATAGAAGCAAGACACTCATTTTGACATTTTGGATCATACAGGGTGACGTACTTGTGCATATTTTGTAAGCACTATATATACATTCCTTAAAACATACGTGAATAAAATTAAGATACATGCTGAAAGTATTCCTTTTTAGTGTTTGATCATAGACCCAAGGGTCTATGGTTTGACAAATTAAAAATATTGGTGACCTTTGCTCATTGATGTATACGTGAGTTAAAATACACATTAAATTTTACGGTGCCGTAAAATTATACACTTATTGCTATTAACTAAAATGTACATTTTCCAGCCAATTAAAATTATTCTGTAGATATTTCTGATATATTTTGTAATAACCTATAGAGTAAGTGAATACTAATACTTATATTGATCTATCTTGAATCATGAAACTGAAACACTGCCTTGAATAGATATGCACCCAGCTGTATAAAAAGCTTTGTTTTGATTTGTGAAAGGACATAGAAGTGCATTCAGCTGTGCATAATGATCTTCATACCATCCCATTCAAATAGCAAAACAACTATACTCAAAAAATGATATTTGTGCAAAATGTTTTATTTGTCATGTATAGCTATGTATAGTACTATGTACATAAATTCTCTACAAATACCAAGCTAAAACTACTGTAATTACTCAAAATAACCTTGATAATCAGTGCAGTAATTAAAGTTTGCACTTTACAGCACACAATATCAAAATTTGACAGCTCTACCATTTATAGATCTCACATAACAAGCCTTCAAATCTTCGTACTTTTCCGCAATTTTGTGTATAAAGCTATGGGCGCCACCCCCACCGGCGCCACCCCCACCGGCTCCACCCTTGACCCACTCGACATTTTGGTCAATTACTTCACTATTGCTAAACCTGTGGCTTTAATTCTTTTTTTATTTAGTACCTGGATAAATTATCTTTAATATGATACCAAAAGTGTTATGGTTCGGTGACAACTTCTATCAAAAATAAAGACATTGGTCATGATTTTAATGATTTCTTGAAACGGCTCCACCTTATTTGATATACCTATTCGTGACTTAGGTCCATTTGGAATATCGTCCTCTCCTTTTGTGAAGGCCATTCTTCTAAAAGGCTTATAGAAACCTAGTACGAAAGATACTTTTCACAAGTTTTTATTTTTGCTATTTGATGTCTACTCATGACATTCGCAAAAATAAAAACCTCACGAAAATTTATACTTTTACAGTAGCTTGCAATTTATCTAAAATACACATACTGCGTTTGTACTTTGTAGGGCAGAATTCATAGAAACTCATGTGTACATTTTGTGAAATTCTAAATTAGAACTTGTTACTGCTGAGATAATGATAAAATTATTATTAAGCTTTACAAGAATCGTCTATTTTACATCAAAACAATTGTAACTCTTAAATTTCTAAGGAATATTATTAAAACTTTTCCTACTCAAGTTAATGAAAATGTCATATATTAAAAACAGTTACATAAGAAGTGCTTACTCCAAAAGGATTTCACTCAAGCAGAATTTATTTTATTCTATAAAAAGATGAAAATAGCACACAA
>JXSR01S013611.1:9728-26793 GCA_000969725.1 Ophiothrix spiculata
CCCCCCGTTAGTAACAAACGTTACAAAATATACGTTGGTAAGACAAGGGTTAAGCCATTTTTATAACACGTCCTCCGAAGGGGGGTTGTATTTTCGAACGGAACCCCTTATGACAGGGATTCTCAATTAGATTTGTTAGCGGGCCTTAAGGACAAATTTGCCTTATTAGGTATAAAATGGAACTCCGATGTCTCTATGATCAAGTTTAATCACTAATTGTAATATTTGTTTCAAAATAGTGAAAATGTACTTGATTTAGATCATCTTGGTCACGCTTGATTGCGCCAAGAGAATGCTTAGAAGCAAAGTACAAAATGATCCTACAAGGCCCTTCATTTACAAAAATACGATTGTGGTGAGTTTGGAATTGTTCCCAGCGATATATGACATCTTTAAAGGTTTTGAAGATGTCATATGCCGCCAGGGACCATTCGACATTAACCACAACCATATTTTTGCAAATTGAGAGGCGTTGGCGGATCATTTTGTACTTTGCTTCCAAGCATTCTCTTGGCACAATCAAGCGTGACCAAGACATTCAATTACCTGATTCTCACTCTACTACAGATAAAAATTAAATATGACCTTTCACCTTAAGTACAGAAGTGATGGGGTCATAGGCGGAGTCAAATCAAATTTGACCTAAAAATCACGTTTTGACCCACTTTTGTTGTTACCCCCTTACAAGTACATAAAGAAATTGATCACATTCTGAGTTAATTGACTGAGGTTGAGATCTCACCCTAGAGGGCGTTTTTCTTTCATGATCTAAATCAATTACATTTTCACTATTTTGAAACAAATATTAGAATTAGTGATTATACTTGATCATAGAAAATAAGAAACAACAACAAAAATCAATTAGAAAGGCCGTCCAGTGTCGGTAGAGGGCCTTTTGGCCTTCAAAATGGCCGCCGGAATCCCATTAAAGCACCAAATTTACCGAATTAAGGTCCATACATGTGCAAAATTCATTTTAATTAACACTAATATCATAATTCAAGTTTTCAATTTACTATCAAGACTAATAATGAACATAAAAAGTAAATACAAAAATGATACATTGTTGCTAGAAGGCATTTTTGCTTTCAAAATGGACGACAAAATACAATAAATTTGCCGATGTAAGGTCAAAAAATATGCAGCTTTCCCATACTTTATAACAAATCACAAATCGCAATTTCCCAACCTTTCCCAGAGGTTGGACCAAAAAATTCGGATTAAGCATCCATAAATCTATAAAAAAAACACTTTCAAAACTTCTGCTACTCGATCCGAGAACGGGACCTATTACTTGGCCAATGTTGGGTTCTCCTGATACTAGCAGAATATGAGAGTGGTCTATATATTTATTTATAGGTGTCTCAAATCATGTTTTTTCAACTTATTTAATTATTTTAATTGAATATTCTTCCCACAGAATATTCTATGCCAATTTTGTGCAATATTTATTCGTTATTAATTCAATTAAATCTCACGCATATCTATGTAATTAAGTTTATTTCATGACAGAATCTTCGACACGGTTGCGAATAAAAAAGTATTCTACACGATATCAGCATCAAAACCCCGTTCTAATCCCAAGGTACATTAGGGTATAAACATAGGCGTCATTTCATTTTTAAGTGTGGGGGTCCAGAGGGCAAATTTTCAAAACCGTCGGGCGACACTTAATATTGTGAGGGGGGGGGGGGGACACACAAAATCATGGGGGACGTGTCCCCCTGTCCCCCCTGAAATGACCCCCATGGGGTATAAAGGAAAATAATTTAAACACGAATAGTTGTTGCATAGAATATTCTGTCTGCCAAAAACTTTGAACCAACCCTTAATTGTTATTGGCATTGAGTCATTGTAGAGTACAATATGGAATTGTGTTTATAATTATAAAGACTTGACGCGTGTCATCCTGAATCCAGTCTAGCTTTCACCATTTTATTTCTACTTTATATTATGAAAAGAGGTTTACCTTGTTGAGTGAACTCTGAGAAAAACCATGGAATTTTGGTGATGCTCACTGGCTTTCGCACCTGACAAAATACAATTCCGTCTTTGGTCTCAAGACATTTGTCTAGATCCAGGAAATGCTCCTTGTTTGCATGTTTTGCATTTTTGATCGGACATTTCAAGTAAAAATGGTAAGTGATTCCACGAGCCCATGTATTCTTCAAATCTTCTATTGTGTCCGCTAAAAATGTCTTTACCTTTTTGAAAAATATTAACAAGAGTTACTAGAAGAATTTACGAGAATAAATACAATAAAGGAGCCTGGTCCGATTGCTTCAATTTTTTTTCGACATTTTTGAGATTTTTGTACCAAAATAATGCTTATATTTTTCTCACATCCCTTGTACAATTTTACGGCTGAGTTATGTTAAGTTTTGGAAATATATATGAAAAACAAGGTTGCAAACACACAAAACTCAACTTAAAGGGATACAAAATACATACAAAAACCAAACAAAGCACTAAAGGGGGAAAACATAACAAGAAACATGCCAAAGTCAACAAAAATCAAATATAACTGGCAATAAGGTTGGATTTATAAGTATTTCTAAAGTTCTTGACTGATGTGCATCTTTTTAGATTTATGTCCAAAGTGTTTCATAAAATTGGCCCTGTTGTACCAATTGCACGATCTGAGAATGTTTTCTTTGTTTTGTTGATACTATAGTCTGAAGCATTTCTAGTTTGATACCTATGAACTTGGTTATTTTTAATGAAATACTCGGAGAATATATCTGGGAGGCGCTTTGTTTGATGTTTGTAAATAAAAATACCCAGTTCCTGCTTAAATATATCATATATATTTAAGACATTATGTTTTTTCAACAATGGTCCTGTATGGGCTCCGTAATGCTCACATATTTTAAAACTGAAGAAACAATATCCAACTGTTATGTTACACCCAACGAATTTAATAAAAGAAATATTCCTTTCAAGACATAAACAGTGAAAAAAATAACTAGGCTGTAGATGAGAACAGGGAAAAGATAGATATGGTAGGTTTTAACCAAAGCAGATGTTTGCTTGAAACATTCTAAATATCTATTAATAGAGTTGAACTACATAAAATATCAATAAAAATTCCATGGTTCATCCCTTTCTACCTTGGGCCGTGAATTTATTGAACATCTCTTGTGTTGCGTCTCAAATTGCGTCGTTCCTTAAAAGTTTCACAATACAGGCCTGTTAGCAATGCACATTGAGATATAAAGTAAGTTATATGATATGATATGATATGATATGATATGATATGATATGATATGATATGATATGACATGATATGATATGATATGATATGAATAGCAGTGCATTACATTGGGGTCAGGTGGAAAAGATTAAGCTTCAATGCTTGCCTTTTTGGAAACAGCCTGATCTACATAACTTGAATAGTTATTGGCCGCCTCGTCTCCAGAAACACATACTCGACAGATGCTCACCTGGTAAAGAAACAGCAAAATTATTAGACATCATTTGCGAAGGTGGGCGCGTGTGGTCTAGTGGAACAGAGCAGGACTCGTTATCAGAAGGTTGCGAGTTTGAGCCCCGCTAGCGCCAACGTGTTGTGAGCTTGGTCAAATCACTTTTTAACACTTGCCTCGTCGACCCGAGCGTATTGGGGAGCTGTTTAGGGGGAATATCACAACTTAAGTGCTGATAGGTCTGCGCCTTTGGTCATTGGCCGCAAATGGCCTAGTTTAAGGCAAAATGGTTCCGACGATTCCCTTGTTACGGCGTAATAATAATGGCCAGCGCTTTGTAACCACTGGAAAAGGCGCAATATAAATGTCGGAATTATTATTTATTATTATTATTACTCATATATATATCAGATAAATGCTCTAATACTTATTTGATGAAACGCCAGGGCAGCACTGAAATTTGGAAGTAAAGTACGCGTGCCTCCGAGCACCTCCGAAATAGGGGTCTTTCGCTGACAAATTAGATAAAAATGGGAATCATTCAGTGATAAAGGCAAAAAGTAGGGTCTTTCCAGGTCAAAATATTACCAAACAATTGCAAAATGTTGACAAATGTTTGGAATTTTCAACAATTTTTGCGGATATTTTTGCAAAATCACATGAAATAGAAAATGGCTAGGTTATTTTTGGTGACTTTCGATGAGACCGTGAAAAAAACCGTTTGTTTTTGTGGCACATGGTGCGTACCTTAAATTTAAGTGACCCCCGGAACAAAACAAAGAATTTACTTTCTTGTCATTTTTTTTTGTCAAGTTTAGATCGGTAATGTGACAAATCGACTCCAAAATTGTCGCTGTGTCGAAGTTGTAATATTTTATAGAAAGTATAACTGTTAGAAAAGAAAAAGCTTTTGTCACTAATTATAGATTAATAACTGCGTATTACTTGACGCGAGTGAAATTGTACAACAATAATGCACCGCGTGCTGAAGTTGAAGTTGTCCGCACTCACGAGGCGTAGCCGAGTGAGTTGGACAACTTCGACTTCAGCACAAGGTGCATTATTGTTGTACAATTTCACGAGCGCCAAGTAAAGAGCAGTTATTAATCTAATTCATACACAACATGATTAGAATATAAATTATTGTAAGGAAATAAGTGGCATAATTATTTCAATTTTTTTTTTGATGTTGCTATAAAACATAAAAAATACAACCATCCATCGCGCCATGTTGATCATTGTAATGTAGTTTTACAAATGAAACTTGCCATAAAAGCGCGAGCATGTTATGCGTATGCGTACATGGAATTGAACAACGCACTACGCGATACGCACCGTACAACTAGACGAGATTAATGAATGCGTAAAAGTTGCCAATTGTCCAATTAGATTGACTATTCCAACGCGTACTTAACGCAGAGTGTATGAATCCCATTTGAACTAGGATTAAGGGAGTCTTTAGTACAGATTTGGTGAAAATAATTCTTTCCCCTCCCCAACCTAAGTTTCCATGAGATTATTGACAAGATTATACTTCATTATGTAGCCTTGATATTTTAATTAGCTTTTTATCCCATGGTAAACCGTTTTGAGAAATTCTGCGCGTAGCGAAGGAATAACTTTAAAATTCACTTTTGATATGACGCAATTTTAGTCTAGAAACTTTGTTTTTCAACTGTAAATGTATTTTTAAAACGTTTTACTTTCGTTGTAAAACAGAAAGTAGGTACTAGAATTTCAACAAATAATCGGGGAAAATAATGCTCAAAAGTTAAATAACGTCTCATGATGTACATTTGTAAAAGCAAAATGTTAAAAATCGCGGCTTGAAAAAAAAATATATTAATCCGATAATTACTACATTAGGAATAGTCCACTTCAGTTAATATTTCAAATTCATAACAAATAATCGAAACATTGTATTTCCAAACAGAGAATATGTTTGAACGTAACGTATGGGAAAATAACAACGGTTGGTTAGCCTCAGTCACACATCAACGTATGAATTGGTCATGCAAATATGGGATATAAATTAAAAAGTCAGATTTTTCGAGACGACCACTTGGGAAGTGATTAACCGTATTAAAACAATTATTCTAACGACAGAAGTAATGTAGTATCTATAAAAAAAAATAACCCACCCCTTGAAATTTAAAAATAACGCCCAAAATTGTACAAAATTGCTGCAAATTTTATACATTTGAGTCGTAATGCCAGAACCTCTCCCTCTGCATCCCCCGGGAGTCAACAAATCTTTAGGTTCCTTATTAGACTTGCTCCAAGTCTCTGTTGCTCTATATTCTCTAAAAGGCATATTTCAACTAACCTGCTTTTATATTTCTTTTAAAGCACATAAGACTCAAATTATAGTGGCGAACAGATTTCACTTCTAATTTCATTAACGTTCCTTTATCATTTCTAACATGATTTTAACACTGTATAATAAAGACCAATCACCAATTCATTACCATTACTCAATTTGACCATGGGATTTTAAGAAAGATCACAGACAAACAATAAACACATCCTGAATTCATATGAATCATTTTATATTTTACTAAAATCAAAGGATCTCCATACAAACTTTCCTTAGGCGGACAAACTGAATTCAGGAGGTATATAGGGAGTAAAGAATAGATAAAATAATGCCCCTGTAGAGATATACTGGATATGGAAGTGGAGGTTACAGCCAGACGCCTTGAGCAAGGCTAGTTCCTTATATGACCCTTAAAATTATTTAAGATGTTCTAAAAATGAAAAGTCACCTTAAGCGATATATCCAAGATGGCTGCCGAAATTCCCACCAAAAATTCTTTATTTTCATTATAAGGGCCTAAAATTATCTTGTAAAACACTTTAAGTTCAACATTGTCATTGAGATATGACTTCTAGATCTACAATAAATACGTCTGACTCCTAATTATGTCATATGCATATTTCAAAATCAATATGGCCGCCAAAACACCCAAGTTTCTTTAAAATCTACCAAAACATCTATTAAAAGGCCTGATATAATAAAAATGATTTAAAAATCTGTAATCTAAAAGATTTTAATAATGACCGAAAAAACATTTTCAATTTTTTTCAAGGGAGGAATCATATTTTCGTTGGTAATGAAAATAGTAAGTCTTCAATCCTTCCTTTAAAAAAATATTGGTAAGAAAAATACAAAGAATAGGTCCTTACGTTTTCAAAAATCTCTGAAAACCCTCGTCAACCTAAGGTGGAGGGGTGGTTACCACCCCCCTAACATATCGTCGCCGATTGCCTTTAAACGCAAAACAAAGTGACCTGGGCATTTAAGTAAGTGTTTTTACATTCCTTACAGTCATTTTGATGAAAAAAGTCGGGGTACCACCTTAGGTGGGGGTAGGGTAAGCCGTCAAAGTCCGTGGATAGGAGCCAACCAAAGGTCGAAAATTCAAAAGAGCTTCGAGGATGTGTTGTAACATTTATTCGAATGGAATAGAGCATCATCAAAATAGCTTTATAAAACATGCATATTCAAAACGATTGATGAAATGTGATTTACATGTTTAAGGTATTTGAAAACTGATCAAAACCAACCGGCAAAATACCTCCTACAACATATTCATACTTGAGGAAATATAACTTTTATACACGTATATTGCACAGTTTGGTCAGAATGACTCTTTTAATTTCTAACGTCTTAACTTTGAAAACAATGCATTCCTTATGTTGTTTATTAGGCCCTGTTGAGACTCTTCTATCGTATAGAATATTTTGCTGACGACACAATCACGTAGGTCTTCGAATAAAACACACTGCTTTATTCGATGACCTACAAGGTTTTATTGTCAGCATATAATATTCTAAGCAAAACATTCTGTTCGATAGAGAAGTCTGCATCGTGCCTTAGTGTCTTTCTAAACACATTTAATACAGAATATTCGGTTTAATGGTAATTTTATAATTCATATTTGACATGTATGACATAATGATGAGACCCTAAGAAACATCTCCATAGTACTTCTAATGACAGTTTGCATTGATTGATTAAGTTTATTATTTAATGTTTTTAATATCGCTGTAAACCTTTTCCGTACATGAAAAAAGCATGCCAGGAAACGTTAGTGAAGAGTGTAGTAAATAATATGGTAATGGTTATTAAACAGATAATACTAATTGTGTTCATCCGTCCAGATATCTCCATCAAACGCATTAACAAAACTAAAAACGCTAAGTTCTTACACTTGATATAATCTGGATATAACAGTGCCAGAGGAGGTTTTCACAATATCCGATGATACAATGCAACATTGTACAATATGCCTGCAAATCCAGATAAACTCGTATACTTAAGTACAGGATTCTCTGAGGTTTTTGAGGTGTCAGCAATGTGAGTAAACACTGGGCTATTGTGAAAAGAAACATATCCCTAGAAAGATATGAATGAGTAATATTCAATGGAATTCATTGTCATTCGATTACCAATATCATTTGTATGTAAAGGGTATTTTTCACGATTTTCAAGACTTTTTAACAACTTTAACAGCTTAAAATATCAAATTTGACAGAATTTGTCGCGCGATACGCAAACAAAAACACCATATCCCATAATTGTCCATCCGCACCATTTTTGCTCAATGGGGGAGGGGGGAGGGCTTATGACGGGGGAAATTCCCCCATTCCCCCTCCCGTTTGGCGCCGTCACTGCAAGTTGATGGACGATGCTTAGAGATCATGACGTATGCTTTAGAAAAAAAAAAAGCCCGATCCATTGGTCCAGCTCGCTTACCTAATATTAATCCATGTGTTACTGGTTTGTACAGTGCGAAAATTGAAATTTGCACTTTTTAAAATTGACATTGAGGGCTTTAATTGTTTCTCAGCCAATTGCCTGAAATAGGCTGTCAAATGAAAGCTAAAATTCCAGCGCTTGTACACAAAGTCTTGAAATTACGTTTGCAACTTCCATATTTACAAACGAGTAAATTTTTGGAGATGAGGCGATACTTTTTTGGGAGTCTTTATATACCTTAATCATTGACAATGTTTCAGCCATGTTCTCTATTTGAAAACTATGAACCTTGCCATGGTTGTGTGTGTAGAATTTGGCTTTTCTATACAGCAACTCAGGTGGAGGCCCTCCTTGTTCCTGTGACCAATGGACAGCTCTTGCCATAATGCGATGGACAAAACCATCTGCAATGATATACACAAATGAAAAATTTAAGTGCAACAAATATTTTTCTGTACATTTTTAGTGTTTTAGTTGCAGAATAAAGAGAGCGACTTTGGCACTTGTCTACCCAGGGAGTGGGATAGTTGTTAAACCGCCTCGATTTTTAATCTGCTGCAAAAAAACAGCTACTAAACAAATGCATTTTCGATGTGTCTTTTACCTTCTTTACGGTCATTTTGAAGAAAAAAACGGGGTTACCACGTTGGGATGTTGGTGTGTCCGGAAGTACTTTATGACGTCAATAATTACCTAACGGTTCTGCCGACTGTAGTAATCTATCGTTGGATAGGTAGGACCATATCTATCCATTAATAGAAAACTATAAGGATTTGGTTTGAAAAAAGTAGATGCTTTTTTTAAACTTCTTCCAAACAAGGCTAGCATGCAGGAATCAATTTGATTATTCTTGTCTATGACCTTTTAAAGGTTATTCTTTTTCACTACATCACAAACTTCATGCAGCGACAGGTGCATTTTTTTTTACTGAACTTAAGCATGTTTACAGTTTTGTTTACAATTCTAAATGGATAGGCATACCTAAACCTTCAAACCATAAGGCGTCAGATTTGAATTCTGCTGTTTGTATACATTTAACCCTAAAAGAGCCGGGGGCGGAATCCGCCCACCCCCCTAGACATTTTTTATTATACCTTCGCCATTTGTTAATATTTTCGCGCTGAAACATGTTGACCTCTTTTCTAAAGCCTTGCACTTATTTTAAGACAATTTTTGTGAAAATCAAACCTAGGGTTGGGACGTTGCGTTCCGTTATAGCATGCTGGGTCAAACGAAAAACTGACCAAAAACTGATTTTCAATGAGAGTTACACACAAATTGTGTTTTTTGCATTTAGGATATCCTTCCACTTTGTTTTATCTTATGTATGGAGCAAGAACACGTGTAATCACACACCATTGCTAAAAAAGCCAATTTTAACTTGAACAAATAGCGAAAAAACATGATTTTGACGATTTTTGGTGATTATCGCGATTTTTGACCAACATCACTCATAACGTCACTGTGACGTCATACAAGGTCTGATTTTAATTGTTTTGGTAGCAATGGACTCGTGAGAGTCATAGCTATCCACCAGTACCTATATCTATACCTATATGTGATGTTTTGTCATCCGGTTACCGAGATCATAAAGGGGGCGGAGACGGCTGTGGGGTGGGTCGAAAAAGCCGGGCTCTATAAGTGTTAACCCACTTTTTTCCCTTAGTTACCTTCCACATCCCCTATTGAGTCCAAAAAGAGAAAAAAACGTTACTTTTAAACTCGAAAAAGCAGGGCTTTATAAGTGTTAACCCACTTTTGTTCCTTAGTAACCGTCCACATCCCCTATTGAGTCCAAAAAGAGAAAAAACGTTACTTTTAAACTCAATATACGAATAGGTCTATGCGTCGCCATGCATGTTCACCATATTTGAAGTGGTATCTACTGAAGATATCGTGAATTTGTTCATAGTCATTCCGTGTCAATGCCTCCCCCGATAATAATGTAAGTAAAATGTTGTCAATGTTGAGGTTGTTACACAAAAGCTTAATCAGCGTTTTCCATACAACGTCGAGGCTTATCTGTCCCTTGTTTACTATCCTTCACATAAAAAAATAAAAATACACATAATGTAAAAATAATAAGATTTGGTTTCCACACATTAAGATTTGATTTAAGTGTTAACCCAAGTTTTTTTACAGCAAACGAAAACACACACACACACACACACACACACACACCCCACACACACACATTTTCAAATTCAAGAAAATCGCATAAAAAGTTTCGTGACGTCCGTGACAACAACAACAACAACCAGTAAATGTATTACTATTGTTTTCTAAAGGCTTTGTTTCCTATTCATAACGAATATCTTCCGACATGACGAATTTACTTGGCGTTGGAGCACAAAAAGGCCACAAGTTTGTGCGGCCGGCCGCAACCTGGCCACAGACTTAATTTTCCAAAATGGTGACCGTAGGTTTGATTGGCACAATCAAGCCTACGGTCGCCATCTTGGAAAATTAGGGCTGTTGCCAAGTTGCAACGGCCGCACCATGTTGTGGCCTAATTGTGCTCCAACGCCTTTGCGTCATGGCGCAAAAAATATTAGGAGAAACCCATAACTACCTCCTTCGAAGTTGTCTTTATACTGATAGAGGCCCTAACGCAGTTTTTCTGCATCATTCAATAAACTATACAACATCTATCTATGACTCAATATTTGTCTGCATCTTAATGCAAGGCAATTGCGTCAAGCTCTTTCGTACGACTTAAACGTTTTCGCCATAGATTGGAAAAAGCTAAACTGATTAGAAATTGCTCAGGATTGTATTCAACATTACATGTAGTCATTGCAAATATTTAAGCACAGTTCTTTGCCATATTAAGGAGCATAAATTGTTATAGGATTTACCTGGCAAGAATCCTTTGAAATCAACATAGATTACTACAGCATTTGGATTTTCATCATTGCTCTCATCCGTAGTGTCATCATCTGTTTTCTCCTCCAGTTTCTTCAGTCTTGATGGTACATAATAACACCTTACTGCCTGCTGTGTTAGGAAACATTTGTTTTTTCATTCATAAAGTTTTTATTAAAATGTAATGGTAAATCAAGAAAAAAAGGGGGTCCGTTCAAATAACCAAGCATAAAAGATAGGGGTACGAACATTTATTCTATTACTTTACACAGGATGTACAAGTGCAAACTTAAAAAGCGTAATCTTTTGCAAAGAGAAATTAACACAGCGTAATACAATATGTATATAAAATAGGTGTTCAGAGTATGTTGCCGGTGTAATAAGACTGAGTGTCTCCCATAATCAGGAGTCCGGTGTGAAAGGAATCTTAGTCCCCCTGATATGGTAGTCCGGCTTCCATAGACCATAACGTAGTAAAGCGTGAAACTTATGTTGCGTGTGAGTTGTTAGCCTATACTTTACTGTACAACCCTGACAATAAGAACGGGGGACTGACAGTCCTGCTACATCGGGTATAATTGAACTACATGGAATAAGCCGTAATCACTGATTTATTGATCGCACATGCACAAGTGCGTTGTATATATTCGAATAGTAGCTAGGACACTCAGTCACATGGACGCTGTATTTCATTACACCGGCTTTTAAATGTATTGTTAATTACGTCATCACTGAAGCTTGTTTTTCGGTGTGCTTTACTAATTTAAATATTGGAAGTTCTACGACAATGAAACATCTATATAGTACAACTCGTTGTACCACTTGTTCTTACTGGTGGTTTTGCGATTTTTAAAATTCCTGCTGTAGCTTTCCCAGCGCAGTCTAGCCGCAGCAGAACTGTCGTGTCCTGTGATGTGCTATATCAATCAATCAATCAATCAATTTTATTTTCCATATATATATATACAACAACAATAAAAATATTAAAACTAACAAATATATGGGGGCATGTGATCAAAAGGCCACGGCCAGAGGTGATCACAACCCAATACAGTGTTACAACAAAAAATACAAAAATATAATACCCTACATGTATCTTCTACTAAACTGAACTATGCTCCAAACAATAAATAAACTAATATTTTGATAAGAGGTGATACTTAAGTTGGTTTTTAAAATGTTTCACAGATTTGGAATTTAAGTCAAGAGATTTCCAGATAATAGGGCCAGATGTTTTTATACTTTGATCAGAGAAAACTAATCGGTTTTTGGTTAGAGTATAATTATCGTTATATCTGGTTGAATAATTGTGCAAATCACTTTGTTTGGTGAAAAAATGTTTAAAAACTAACGGAAGATTGCAATTAAAGTGTTTAAACATAAAAATACCCACTTCGAGCTTGTATGTATCATAAATGTTGAGGATTTTTAATTTTTGAAAATGGCGGGTTTAAGATAGAAGTTGGAAATAATGGCAAACAGGTAATATTTCAAGTTATATTAAAATGAGCACTGGGTAGTGCTATTATTCAGGTGTGTAAAATCGTGATCGCATAAAATGTCATTCGTGAATACATTGTATGTAAGCTTAAGTTTCTCTCGTACCCTGTGGGGCAAATACAGTCTACGTGAGAAGCTTAAAGGGCCGCTTCAAAACTCAACCGTTGGTTCTGGGCTTTTTATTGTTCAGAACAATAGTAACCGGCCGGAACGGTTCTGGGCGGTCAACCGCGCTGGTTGAATTTTGGATTTCTTAAGCTTACATACAATGTATTCATGAATGAGAATTTAAGCGATCACGACTTTACACACCACAACAATAGCACTATCCAGTGCTCATTTTAAAACAAACATAACTTGAAATGTAACCAGTTTACCATTATTTCAGTTCCCTGTGATTGATCGTGCCCCAAGCATCGTACACTACATTTGTACAACTGATTCGTTCCGCCAGTCAAACGAGTTCTGAACTTTGTTAAGCCTGCACAACTATTAACCAATATTAGTAGGATGATATATATTTTTTTCTTCTTACCATTTGCTTACAAACATATAGGTTAGTACGGCAGGTGTGAAATTCGTAAAATCCATGCCATACTAATTATTTCGTATTTGGTAAAGCCCGTTAGTTCAGCATGCCTGAAGGTGCGTTTACATTGCAACGTATTTGGGGTAACGACAAGCAACGTAGACCTACGAATTGCAGTTTTAAATTTTACGCCAGTTTTCGTTAGTTACAATCAGTTCTTTGACGTTTCCATGACCGTTTGTAGCAGTTTGTAGTCTATTAGTGTTCGTCACAATTTTGTTGGCAATCGTTGTTAACAAAAGTGTTTTGCAGGGATGTAAGTAGGAATGATTGTACCATCCGCAAAACTTCAAGTCATGTTACTGTTGCTGTGAGCAGCCAATAACATTCGTTCCTTTACGTCAGCCAAGGTCAGTATTTACCGCCTCATAACGTTGCTTACAGAGACGTCACCAAACGTCAAACCAAACTCATAATTTATTCGTAAATCTGCGTTTCTTTCAGCATCAACTCGTCACTTGTTGCCGTGGTGTCGCTGAGGGTCGTTACTATCAGTCAACAAACTTTGATTTTTCATCTTTTCTCGTCGCTTGTCGTCCATGATTTTATGATTTTGGAATAGGTTACTCTACGCCGAGGGCATGTCGTCGCAATGTAAACGCACTTTAATCAATATATATCATCGTTAGTCATGCCGTATTAATCATTGGTAAGTAGAACGAGACATCTTTTTAGTAGAGTCAGTATAACTTACGACATAATGTTTTCAGCGATTTTCATCGATTGTACTCATACTCTTGACTTGTGTACTATTATATTACAGTACTCACCTTTGTTGATTTCCGCCAAGCTTTTGATAGTATACGCAAGGGGAAGATGTCCAAAATCTTGACTGCATATGGAATGGACGACATTACTTTTACCAATAGACCAAATAAACCGGATGCATATTCCCAGCATTTACTCAACGTTGTTTGAGTCTTTTGAAATAAAGTGCATAGATGTAGAAAATGATTACACAGATGACAACGTAGAATTTTTAAAGTAACATATTAATACTGATCCAATTGTGTTGCACACAATGTGACTCGTTTAACACTCGTCTACCCAGGCTATTTTTTGTGGTTTTGCTATCAATAGATAGGTATGGTTCTCCCCTATCCAATGATACCAAGATCACAAAAATCGGCTAAGGCGTTACGTAATTATGAAGCCATAAAGGTCGAAAATCGGAAAAATCGGGATTTTGTCAAAAATGGCCACCAAAATCAAAATTTTGCTATAAAAGTTCTAAATAACAAATTTTCACCGGATTTTTTTGCAATAAAGAAGGGAAATAATATATTTTTAACATGCCCTGCAAGTTTCAGCTTCATAAAATGCATATATTTTTCAAAATGGCGAATTTTCCGGGGCTTACCTACACCCCAACTTTGACGGCCTACCCTAACCCCACCTTAGGTGGTACTCCCTAAATTTTTTGTCAAAATGACTGAAAAGGATGTATAAGAGATTACTAAAATGCCTGGGGTCGGCTACTTTAGCGTTTTTATGCAGCGGAGAAAAAACCTTAGGGGGGTTGCAACAACAACCCGCCCTGGGTAGACGAGGGTTAAGTCCTTTAAACGTAAAATAGTGTTGATCTAGTTAAATCAACACTCAGGCCATACATCTTCTTTCCTACTACACAATATAGCAAGGCTGTTTTTATTAAACCACCTAGGTAATTGTAATTGGCTCAAATTTATGGAAGAAAATATACAAAAATCATCGTAGTGCTACAAATTTATCAACAATTGACAATGTGTATTCGGCAAAATATTGACTCTAAATTGTATTCATGACGTCACACAATATCATGTACATTATTCAAATATTATCATTTGCACATACATACTCACCTTGTAAGGACACTGTTCTACCAGCAAGTCATACATTTCCATTAATTCTAAGAGAGCCAATTTCTAGTAAAAGAAAAACAAAAAGGATGAAAAGGTATCTGACTTTGTATATATGATTAATGCTAAAAACCCATTTTGACATTTAATAACACAAACGATAGGATAGGTTGCAAAAAGGATTCTCATTAAGTGTTTAAGCAACGGTATTTCAAAGTCGGTGTTTTTCAAAAGTATATTTTACATACGCTTTTCGGGGTTTCGTAAGTTGACCTACTTTAAAGCTGAGATTCCTTTTATCCGTTTGCGGTACGGTTACGATGCGTTTTGCACTGTAAGAATACTAGTAGTTGTATAAATTAAAGCATATGATTGAATATGATCATGTTGAAGCTGAGATTCAATTTTGACCGTCCGTTTTCAATGCAATTCTGCATGCGGTTCGCATGCCGGACGTTTTGAATCGAGATAATGGTTTAAATGAGAGTGATTCCTTTTATCCGGTCCGTTTGCGGTGCGGCTATCCGGAAACCCATTCGTTTATTTGAATGCGTTTTGGTCATGCGGAAACTTTTCAATTAGAGAAGATGCTGAATTGAAAGCACATTTCTAGTACTGTACTAGAAATGTACTGTTTTGTTATGATTCTAGTACAATTATAGTACAGTATGTACTAAAAATGTACTCAATATTCCTAAAGTACAATTATAGTACAGTACTAGAAATGTACTCAACATTCCTAAGGTGCACATTTGGAACAGAATTATAGTACATCACAGTACATTTCGAGTGCAATCAGAATCTAGTACATTTCTAGTACAGTACTAGAAATCAACTTTTTATCAAAGTAAGTACATTTCTAGTACACTTTTTTGTACTCAACTTGTACTATAATTGTACTCAAATCAGTGTTCCTAATTTGCACCTTTGGAATGTGGTTAATATAATATAGTACATTTCGAGGAGAGTACTAGAAAAGTACTCAATTTTTTCCAGGGCAGATATATTTTATATTTTTGATAATTTTCTTAAAAATGAAACTTTACAGGAGTTTTAAAGTATGCAGAAAGATTGTAAATCTGTCGAAACATCAATTTCGACAAAATGCGACCTTGACATTTATCGTCACCGCCTTTAACTCAAAATAAAATTTCCTGCATTTACGGATCGTTGAAATGGAAAATTTAGTGTTGCAAGCGCGTTGCGTTTATCTCCTGTTTATGAGCAGCACAAGACGGGGTCATGACTCGATGCCCTTTTATCTGCGTGTGCGTTGCTTAACATCGCACTACAGCAAGTGACGCAGTGCGCGCGTGGTGGCATGACGATTTTAAATTTGTTGTTATTCAATTCAATTCAATTCAAATTTATTATTTTCCATATCCAAAAAACATACATAAAATATACATTAGAAAAAAATGATATGGGGGATGTGATCAAAAGGCCAAGGGCCAGAGGCGACCACAACCCATTACAAAGTTATAACAAAACAATATATCCAAAAAATACAATGACAAAAAGGAAAAACACTTAAAAGATAATCAAAAAGACGTTATTTCGAGGATACTCGAGTCTAGGCGAGGCTGGTAAGATGACGCCTGATTTGTCTTGAATATAAAAAAGGTAAGAATTCAGGTTATTTGAGTTGTGTCATATTTGTCTTTCCTGTTCAGTTTTTCATTTTGACTTATTGATGTGTAAATGTCGTGCTGTAATTTCAGTAAAAAACATTGAGAGGTATGCACATTTTTGAATACATTTGTGATTTATTTTAACACAACCGTCGCGTACGAAGTTCATTTTTGGCTCAAAATCGTCCTTTACTGAGAACACGCCAGCAGAAGTACCATCGCCAAACGATTTTAGTGGGGTTTCAATGGGGTTCTTGGTGTCTGTTTTGTTTCGAAGGTTTAGGCTGGAGGGCTTGCATCGATGAAGAACAGTCAAGATACGGTATCAATATGATTAAAGAAACACTTAATAAATGCTTTCAAATAATGTAAAAGATACAAGTAAAAATGCTTAAAATACCCGTTTGCTGAATTACTTTGCCTGTAAGCTATTTTTAAGAACGTTTTTCTGGAAG
>JXSR01S013613.1:0-10885 GCA_000969725.1 Ophiothrix spiculata
AATGAGAAAGATTAATTATTATGAAAATTTTGTAGATGATGAGTGCATATAAGAATAAATGCAACTATACTATGCAAATGAAAGATGTTGCTTATTTGTCTTTATTGGTGGAGGTAATTTATATTAAAATCATACTTTGAATTTATGTTACCAAAAACTAGACAGAAGTCGAACCGTTTGATTAATTGCACCTGCACTATTCAGCATTGTTCAAGAGGTTTATTGGCAAATCTGGTATAAACTGAGCAAATACTCACTTAACGACAGTTGCTGGCTTGAGATTATTAATTTCATAATGACGACTGGTGTGACATTCAGGTGTCGATCCTCAAATAAAGCCAACACCAACTTTCAATGACCAAACGCCTTCTGTGCTATGATAATTTATCAAATTGTCAGCTTAAATGATTGTGTTTAAAATTTTATATCCATAGATGCAAATTTCAAAAAGTTGCCCCTAGTTTTCAAGCATACAAAAATCTGGTCAAGGTTAAATTCAACACTGAATATAAGATTGCTGAAAACAAGGGAAAACTTTCTAAACATTTCAAGAAATATTCTTTTGAACTTAATTAATTATTATCATTCTTTTTCCCTTATTTATTTACTTATCTATTCTTTCTATTTATGTTTTTTTTTTATTTAATTTTATTTGTTGGGCTCCAATCATGGGTCTTTTTGATCTTGATGTAATAATCATGGAAGAGTTGTGTTTGTTGTCTCGTTTTGTGCTTTGTGTTTTTGTTTTTTGTCTTTGTTTAGTTTATGTTTTGTTGTCTTGGTTCTGTGTTGTGAGGGGTGGGTTGGGTTTGGTTCAAGAGTTTGAGGCAGCCCAAGCTGTGCTTGGTCTGCCTCTTTCACCTTTTTGCTCGGGGCTGGGTATGGGTGGGACTTTTAAAACCCTGTGCTTGGTATCTCGAATATGGCACCAGCTCTTTTTTTCCCTTTAATCTATTATTAATCTCTTGATTTTGCCTGTTTTATTGACTTGATAATGTTCGATTTTGTAATAGTGTAAGGAAGTAGAAGAGGTCTGGTGCAGAGTCTTTGTAATTTTTTTCCAACCACCAGACCTAAACACAGGGAATAAAATAAGATAAAGACAAAAAAAAAAATGATTGTGTGTTTAAATCAGATTTTTCAGAGACGCGAAGAAGTTAGCTGATGTATTTTCAAACTTTCTATGTGTGTATTGCAATCATCAGATAAAGCTAACACCAACTTTCACTGATCCAAAGTGGTCAAACGCCTTTCTGTACTAAATGATCAGATTAGATTTGTTAGAGATGACAATTTTTGTTGATGTGCTTTGAAAGTAATGTAACCATTTGAGGAATTATGTGTGCCGTATATCAGAATGTCAAAAAGTGAATTTTGCTCAAGAGTTTTACTGGCAAGTCTAGTATATAAATGAGCACGCACTCACTAAACGACAGTTGCTGACTTGAGATTATAATTTCATAATGACGATTGATGTGACATTCAATGGCAATCCTCAAATAAACAATAGAACTTTCTATGGTCCAAACTCCTTCTGTGTTATGACAATTCATCAACATTTTAAGCCAAATGCCTAGATTGGACCTTGTGTGTGGAATTAAACATGGTTGGTGTCATGAGAAACGTCCTAATTTTAATGATTTGATATATCGTATGTGCCATATTAATTGACGACAAAAGAATATTGGACATATTTTTGATAGTCAACGACAAAGTTGCAATTTTTCCTACTGTCTTATTATACTGCCTTGGTATTAAAACTTTTCTTATAAAACCTAGGACCTACACCGATCATTGGATTAAGCATTACAAGTTTAATCTGATAGGTTAACGTGTATGCAAATCAATGAAGGGTTTAAGATATCCATGGTATCGGTATGTCATTATTTTCAGTTGTAACCTCAGCAAAAGGTTTGAAATGCTTGGTTAAACTGGCATAGATGAACTGTGATATGATTTTAGCCCAATTTATAAGGAAATACAATTTGGTAGGCAAATAGCCATATTTGTCCATTGCTCATAGTGTTTGTAATGTGCCTGTGACAAATTATGAAGCAGAGACAGGAGTCGTTTTGAATGCAGAGGGTTTTTATGTCGATCTTTACACTGAAAATACATAAACACAGAACTTGGGCTTCAGTATTACTTTAGCCTATAGATGACGCACATATTTGAATACACGTGCTAGTCATTTGACGTAATCACTCTCCAATATTGATACATTTTATATATTATATCGTTATTATTTTCAAATGTATTGTGTTTTTTCAGTGCATATGTTGATATTCTTATGTATTCATATTTCGTATAAGCAAATGATCAGTATTTTGCATTTTATATACACTTGGAAACAAAAATTGATTTAATTCACTGAATTTCTTCACACACAGAGCTTGAGCTATTACAATGCTCAGATCTTTCATATTTGAAAAAGGAATTGCAATTATTATCAAATTGACTTGGTCAACTTAGTCAAGGTCACGTGCCCAAATGATTGCCGTTTTTATAGGAAATCATAAAAGGTACGTATTTTTAATGGTAATTCGATACTGCAATTTTTATGCAGACAAATCTGCGGTGAATTTGTTTTGAAAAATAAACATGCAAGCATCAAATAATGGCCAGAAAAATGGGTCAGAAAATATTTTTTTCAATTTTAAGTCAGGCAGATTCCATCCGACTTTATACATTTATCAGCCATGTTTATGACGTGCTTCCAGTTGTCTATCTCTATGACCAGTTGCTAAAGCTTATGATTATCAAAATTTTAAATACTAACGAAAACTCCTCTGTTCAATACTACAATTTAACATTCAAAATTTTATTCTAGATAGCTTCAAACTTTATAAAAAAATCATATATAATTAAGACCTGACCGATTATTCTGACAGGTAAACGTGCATGATGGGTTTTAGGTATAGGTTTTCAGTTGCAAAAGGTTTTATTTTGGTTTTAAAAGTGGAATTGAATGCTGAAAATATAAAAACATAACTGTGATATAATTGTTAATCATATTATACATGGTAAATATAAGTTGGTAAACATAGACATGTGTACATAGCTAATATGTTGTTATGTCTCTAGCTCTGTGCAAGCCGATACATTGAATTATATTAAATACAAAGGTTTTTATATCTATTCATTTACATTGACAATACATAAAAACACAAACCTTTGGCTTCATTAATTGATATTGTTTTATATAGCACACATTATAATACATGTGCCAGTCATTAATATATATAATACATTTTATATCATTAACTATATAATTATTATCATTATTCTCATAATACCTTTTTTTCAGTGCATATGTAATATTCTTCAAAGTAATTCCTGTAAGCAACGATATGTAAATGTACGTAAGAAACTATAAAATTGTTGAAAAGTAATCACTAGAATTACTTCATATTTAAACAACAAACATCTCTAACCACTAACCATTACAATGTTCATAATTATTTTTTTACTAATTTATTTGAAAAAAAAAGCAATTATTATCATATTGACTTGGTTAACTTGTTCAAGGTCACGTGCGAAAATATTTCGCTTTTCAAGACGAAGTTACAAAAGATACTTCTTTTGAACAGCAATACAAAGCTACAATCTCATGCAGAAAAGTCTGCGGTGAAAATATTTTAAAAGATAAACACGCAGGCAAAATTGCCAAGATCTTTTTAAAATGGGTCAGAAAATAATTTTGCAATTTAAGAGAGTTGGTTTACCTATGTCTTAGTATTGTAATGGAAGGTGGCGTTTTCAATACCTAATCAATGTTTTGACATTTAAAATGATGTAGAAGATCCGAGAAACTGTTGTAAAAATATTTACTTTTGCAGAGTAAAAACTTTTTCACAGATAGTCAACATTATAGATTCATCGGAAAAGGCCAGACAAACATTTTTTGCTTAATATGAACACATACTGATTATCAAAATTTTAAATATTGACCAAAATCCTATCCTAAATTCCATATGACTTAAATATTCTCATAATAATTTTGGTTAACCCAAGAATATATGATACGGTGATTATTATTAATAATAATTAATTGCCCACAAATTTAGTTATATGTTGAATTGCCATTACCTATGTATACTGGGTAGTTGTGTCATTTTAGATTATTCTATATTAGTGTTCCTCTACACCGATCTGGTTCAGTCTAAGTTTCAGTTTATTCATCGACAATGTATAAACAAATACCTATCCAAACCTGATGCTTGAAAGAAGGTTGATGTATAGTTTTTAAGTTCTTTAATAATTGTGACATTGTTGGAGTCATCCAGATCAGGTACTAGTACAGATTTCCAGAAGTTTTGAAAATAATCTTGTAATAGAATATGAACTTAGAGTAAAGATGTGAACATGTAAGGAAACCGATATGAACCAAGACGTTCTTTCAAATTCTTAAATAGGGAAACTTGTGGGAAAATATTCTTCATACACTCTCATAAGACCACAAAGTAGATGACAACAAGATACAAATTTCGGACCAACACACCTTCACCCACAAGCTTTTAAGAAAGTTAAGATGGTACGCATGTGTTTTGACCTTGACAATGACATCTCACGGTTTACCAAGACTTTATCAATAAGTCACGCTTCAATTGCATCTCATATAAACACCAGTTTCTTTTATTGCTTTGCATGTTTTCCTTTGTATTCTAATTATGACCGAAGCGCTCTTCTTTTGGCAATGCTAATTGCTATGCAATTTGGCTGATAATTATTGCAAAGAATTCATCCGAAACCGCGACGGCGTAAGGTCGAATTTTGAAGCTATGTTATTTCCCACACTGACCGCGTGTCTGACACGCATGGTATTAATATGAGGAGCCATTTGCAAAAAATACAAGAATTTGTATTACCAAATCATGTTACTGGTTATTATCTTATGAATGCTAATTAGCTTTGTAACTATGTTGTTCATATATTTTGTGATAAATGTACATTCAAATTGAAACCAAATAAAATTGTTTAAATTACATAAGAAACCATCAGCTGTTTGTTTCATAAAACACAGGTCTTACGTGTGGGCATGGTTGATTATTATTGCATCATTTAAGGTTTAGAAAGAAAATTGAATACGGTAAATCCCTTTCAAAAATGCGTCGCAGATTTATATTTTTTGTAAAATTGCAAAAGTTTTTGTGAATTGTTCCCCATCTGTGAACAATAAGCTGATGACTTTTTAAGAAGCACGTCCTTCAACAGATTACATACATACCTTTAGATTCAAACATACGATATATACTCCATAAATGATGAGCGATTTTGTTTGTTTGTTGATCGATATTGGATATAATAACTTTGTCAAAGTATAAATTGTGAAATCAGACTCTGCTACAATATCCATAACAAATCCTTTATATTCAAACAACATAATTTGTGAACTGGTGTATTGTTTTGGGTAAGTATAGCAATGAGTGATCAGGATTTATTAAGACCAAAATAATGATTCCGTATCAATATTTTGTGTACATGAATTTTAGTTTATTTTTAGCTGATGTTGGTGCTAATACATGAACAAATCTGAACTCAAGGTCATATGAATATTCAGCAATATTGGGCACATTGATATGATTCGAAAAAATTAGGACAAAACTATTTCTCCGTATGGTTATTTTAGAGTTGGTTATGAGAGTCAATTGGCCGTTGGTTTGTAATTCAAGGTAAGCCAGCTTTGAGAAAATGGTATAATACTCTTTCATCATAATCATCTAATGTTGAAGATGTTGCGTAAGTATGGTATTGATGATAAATGCAGCGTAAGTTATATAGTCACCTTTGACATGCTAATGACAATGTCATTGACATAATCTGAAAGCTATAAGTTGTCACTGTCTTAATATAAATGTAAAAAAGATCGGTGATTGTTTTTGTTGTCTGTTTATTTGTTGTCTGGATTTTAAGGACATTTGCAATCAAATGCTTATCATTGAGATAGACCGATAAATGTTTTTGTTTGCCTGTTTTGTTGATGTTTTTATTTTCATGTGTCTACATATCTTAAAGAAAAGACCAATCTATTTTAGTGTTTGTCCCTTTATTATAGTTGTTTTTATTCTCAGTATTCTTATTCATTTTGAATACATTTGCAATCAACTACATATTCTTATGAAAAGACCATGTATATTTTTGTTTGTCTTTGACTAATTATTTGTTTGTTTTTATCCTTGTGCATTTTGAGGACACTTGCAATCAACTACATACTAGGACATATCATTAAGAACAGTAATTATGGAACGAGACAACAAGGAAAGATATGCGATAGGATAGCAAGACGACGATCTGTGATCTGACGTCATTTAGTTATATTGAGTGATAATAGACAATTAACATTTTTAACAAATTAAGTTAATTAGTCATAAATTATTATTCGAACCAGTCACATCTGTCACTATTGTTTAAAATATTTGCAATGCTACAAAACATGGCAATTAGGACAATGTGCAAAGGAGAGTGCGAAAATATGACACGTTTCAGTGATGAAATATGTTTGTTTTATTGAGATATCTCCTACAATACAAAGATGTCAGGTCAAGTTGTTGATAATTATGATACATTAGGCCGATGTCATAAAATAGTAATTTCTAAATGAACCTTGAAGTATGCAACTAACGACTCTGTTACAAGATCCATAGCATATCCCTTGTATTCTACAACATTGTGAATTGGTGGTTTTATATTGTGTAAGAGACTATGATTGATTAGGATATTCAACTTGATTGGGTACGTTGTTATGATTCGAAAAGTACGGACTAATTTATTTCCGCGTATGGTCATATTGCTTTATGTGCGTTAATTAATAGGCTTCTTGTTGCATACTTTAAGATTTATAGTGTATAGATAGAGGAAAACCTTCAACAATTGCTTATGAATGTTTCCCGACATTTTACTTTGACTAATACCTTGGCTTTTTCTTACGAAAGGTCTGTGTCAAACGGGTTTTTTTCCGGCAAATATCACAGACTATATCGGCAATAACAATCCAAGTCTTCATACTTCATCTTTTCTGTTTAACTGCACAAATGACGTATATATATGAGAAAAAGAAATAAATACTTTTCGTTGGACAAAACTTTTAAAGTAGTAAAGAGAACAGACACAGCATACGTGTGTAACGCCTTTTATTACTGATGTAACGTAATCCGTTCGATTCGTGCCATGTGTCAATATTGACCGTTTCTTGATGTCCAATTCATCCGATGACTGGTCAAAACAAAATAAACTAGTCCGTCTCTCACTAGCCTAGCCTGTCGTATTTGATTTAGTTCAGACAATCTGTGATGTTGACCCATTCTCTTTCTTCGTCAATTTAAACAAGAGTTTAGAGACGAATGCAAAACTCTTTTAACCAAAATAGCTTCGGAAAATACGTACTATAGTTAACTTACTTGCATAGCGTTGTAGTTCTTATAGTAGTTGGATTTATTTCTTGTCATGTCATGTAACAACCATCGACGGAAAATAACCAATTCAATTCAACAACATACCGTCATAGAATAACAATATTTTCACTTAACATTAACATGGATTTTCATAGTTTAAAAGTAATCATTTTTTTGTAAACAATAATATCTTAAAATCAACATTTTTGGTGGGTCTTCATATCTCTGTCTATATAATATGCACATCGATTTTTCATGTATTGATTTTGTTTTTAATTTTTTACCAATGGTGTCAAAAACCGCCATATCGATATCACTACTACTTCCTATATAGTCCAAACAAGCATTAGGTGATTTTTTGATTAAATTTGGCAATTTTGTATATAATTTTAACTTTTCTCTGGCTCTATATTCTTTTCTATTCTATACATTTTTAATTTGTAATTTGAAATTCCGAAACTAAGAATAAGAAATAAATACTTTCTTTTAGACAAATCTTTGGCAGTTGAAAATGAGCTGCACAGAGACATTACGTTTGTAACACCTTTTATTACAGATGTAACGTAATCTGTTCGATTCGTGCCATGTGCCAATATTGACCGTTTCTTGATGTCCAATTTATCCGATGACTGGTCAAAACAAAATAAACTAGTCCGTCTCTCACTATCTCAGCCTGTTTTGTTTGACTTAGTTCAGAAATAATCTGTAATGTTGACCCATCCTCTTTCTTGGTCAATTTGAAGAAGAGTTTAGAGATGAATAAAAATTCGTTTTACCAAAATAGCTTTTGGAGTTGTAGTTAGTAGGAATGACCTATTCTATAGGTAGTTCAATATAATCATGATTTCATGGAAAAATGGCAGGTCACTTAGCAACCATTACTGTCATGTAACCAAGCCCGTAGCCAGGGGGATGCGGTGGGGGCAACGCATCCCCCCCCCCCAAAAAAAAAAAGAACACCAAGATACGTGAATGTAGGTCGTTTTCTAATAAAACACTGCACAAATTGCTTGCAAAAGTGCTAAAAACCTTCTTTTTTCTTGTCACTTTGTCAAAACCACTAAAATTAGTTTAGGGTCGACCAAATTTTTCCACCAAAAGGTCCGCTTTTTGAAAATCCACACACCCCTTTAAAATTCCTGGCTACGGGCCTGCATGTAACAGCCATGGATTTTACAACTTGCTGGTACAAAACTGCGATGAAGGCTAGTTGTTTGAGAAACAATTAGATTCCATTCCTTGAAATAAAACAATCTTACTAATATGCTTCCATTTAAAGGAAATTGAAAGTCGATTTGGCTCATGATTGAAGCTCTTCAAAATTAAAGATATACAGTATATTACGAGTGTATATACACTCCCGGTCAAAAGTGTTTGCGCACCCTTAAATACGGGCAAAAACATAATAATAAAATCAAACGACCAAGACTGTGAAAAAATTCATGTTTTTATAGGTGCTTAATGTATCAAATATAAGAAATTTTTGTTTCTTCTGATATTCGATTTTCCATAACCATAAAAATGACCGATTTCCTGGACCATATACAAATACAATTTTTAATATTTCATGACAATCAGTCAAGGATTGACATTTTGCTAACAATGCATCATCAAGTAGTCTAATGTGTACGACATTAGACTATTTAAAATGTTTGTCGTAAATAAGTTTGAGGATTGAATGTTCATAATGCAATTCTTTAAGTCTTTACGAACTTTATTTTTTCTCTCAGGGCAAAAAAATGGTGTAAAAACAGTGGTTCTAACGACATACGATAAAAGTACTCGTAAAGTCTTATTACATGATTTGGTCACGATACAAGAAAAAGAAACAGCCATCAATATTTTGTACAACTCATCTCCAGTTTAGTAGCTTTCCAGTCCAATAATAAAATCAAAAGTGAACGTTGATTGAATCAAAATTTTGTTTTAGATCTTCAGTAGCAAGATAAACGACACATAGCAATTATAACAAATCGGTAATAATGTGTGTTTAGGTTTGACTGTGTGGAATAAATATTCTTCGTTTTGTTACACCCTAGTAGCACACTGTAAAAAAGTATGTAACTGGAATTGCATGGGAAAGTTACGGGAAACTGTAATTTTACGGAGAAGTGGACGTAAACTTGGGTAAATACCTTGTATCACATAACTTACGACAAATTGTCCGTAGTATTTTTCGGCTTTCTGTAAAATTTCCCGTTAATTTACGGCTTTCTATAAAATCCCTTCCTTGAAAATGTCCTGCCGGGGAAATGACATTTTCCCGGCACCACATTTCCAGCGGAACAGCGGAACACTTTATTGATATAGACATGAGACGTAGCTGCTTTTACTGCCTCTTTCTATTTGGACATTGCATTTCAATTTTAAAAGATTAATTTTTCGATACTATACTATCGAAAAATTAATTTTCTATTTTTTTGGACATTGATACTCAATGTTTACATCGAGTATCAATGTCTAAAAGCAAATAATCTCAATTGAGACTAGCTATCAAGATCAAACCGACATACCATCAATGTCCTCGAAACACTTTTCAAAATCTTATTACATTCTGCGTTTAATAATAGCAGATAGTCGCGGCACCAGTAATAAAAGACCATCGATATCTTCAACAACTCAACTCCACTTTAGTAGCTTTCTAGTCTTGGCAGTAATGAAATCAAGAGTACACATTGATTGAATCAAATTCTTGTTTGAGACCTTGAGCAGCACGATAAAGACGCGAAGCAATTGTAATAAACGGACTCAACCATAGACAGTTAGGAAGAGCAACATAATTTACAGTCACTTATTGTGTTCGAGGAAAAATTGCCAGTAGTGCCGGAAAATCTAAGATCAGGTGTGTTACACATGGTTAATTAATTACCTTGCAGCAGCCAAAACAAATATGCTGATAAGAAATGAAATTTGTACTAAAGACTTAGATAGCCTCATTTTGCCTCGGTTCATTATTCTCATATTGAAAAATGTTTGACAGACTGTAGGGGTAATCATGATGATGTTGTAGGAAATAGTCAAACTGCCACCCACCTTAGGAAATTGAAACCGAATGCTGAATGGAAGTACCGTATCTCATGATCTATTTATGATAGTTAATGCGGGTACAAGGTCACAACACTAGGAAAATATGGGCCATGTGGGTTGAGATTAAAACATGAGAGTCACTCTTGCATTTGTGCTCTGTTGTATAATAAACATGAAAAATACTTCAAATGGCATGTTTGTAATACATGTGGGATCCATATCCTCCACTATCGTGCAGGTTTTTATTTTGCAGAGACACACAAAACAGTGCTATATATGTGCCAAATTTAATTAAATGCTGTACTTTGCTACAAATGTGCATTCAACACGTGGAAAAACAGCATTGCATTAAGGGGTTTTCTCTGAGATATGGTTGCTTACGACTGCGGGATAACGATTTTTTTCATAAAAAGTAAAAAATCAAAAAAAATGTTTGCATCCTTTTTGCGTGCGCAAATTCAATGCAC